>CABHPR010144426.1:10540-22390 GCA_902168415.1 Peromyscus melanophrys | reverse complement strand
TCCTGAGGGTGGGGTCACTGCACCACTGCTGCTGATGTCCTCTGTGCCGTCCTGAGGGTGAGGCCACTGCACCACTGCTGATGTCCTCTGTGCCGTCCTGAGGGTGGGGTCACCCACATTTGCAGCTCACAGACTGTGAAGCACCCAGGACCTCCTTGGTAGTTCTGAAAAGTTCTCTGGCTAGAGAATGTCGCACATCTGATGGGTGGTGTTGATAACTTCATCGAAAGTGCTATTTCTATCCTGTCCAATGTTTCTCTGCGCCTTTCTCTCTCTATAGCCTCTTGGGGGCTCTGATGATGGAGCAGAGGAAGAAGGTCTGGGTCTATCTGCTCTGAGTGGTCAGTTACGCTGCCATCTTAAGACCTCTCCAGTCACTGGTTACCTCAGTGACGCCATCATGAATTCTTTTTTTTTTTTTTTTGGAGACCCAAGGTGCAGATCTCGGAGCTACTGGCCTCTAGTGCACCTCAAGTTCATGACTTTGATCTTGTTGGAGTTGAACTTGGGTGGCATGGTGGAGGCAGCTAGTGTCAGAGGAGCCCAGATTGGGTAGTCTCTTCTATACCAAAAGCCTTCTCCCCTCCCCCCACCCCCGTAAAGACAGGGTCTTGTACTATGTAGTTCTAGCTGGCCTGATACTCTCTATGAGGCTGGCCTCACAGAGACCCACCTGCCTCCCCCTCTCGAGTGCTAGGATTAAAAGCATGCCTTGCACAGACCCTAGATCTTAAAGAGGGCGGTGCCCCACGCCCCTCCCCCACCCCTTCTTGCCGTCTCTCCAAGGCCTGAGCTTGCTCTTAGAGCCCCTAGCCCACCTGCCCACCACCTCTCAGGCCTCTGTCCTTCCTCTCCAAGCTTAGGGTGGTGACCTGTCTCCTCCCCTCTTCTCCACTAGGGGTTCCCTTCTCTGCTTTCTCTACCTCCTCCTTCCAGTGCCAGCTGAGACATCTGCCACTCACTCCCGCAAAGTCCCTGCTCCTCAAATGTTCCTCACACCTTCCTTCACGGTCCAGAACTACCCACACTCACCACCCTCAGAGAAGCCTCATGCCATTGTTCATACAGTTCCAAAACTTCCTTCTTCCTCGAACGCGTCTCTCGGTGGCAACTCCACCATTAGTCTATACATGCCATACCACATTTGATTATTCTCCAGGGGATGGCTATTTACGGTGCTTCCGTCTTTAACCACACAGAGACTTGCAAAGGACATTCTTTACCTTTGCAGTTCTTCGCAAATAGGGTCTCAGTCTGTACCTCAGGCTGGACTGGGACTCACTATGTAGTCCAGGCCAGACTCAAATCGACAACTTTCCTGTCTCAGCCTCCCGAGGGCTGGGATTTCATGAATACAGCCCTGTGGCTGCAACGAACATTCTTGTGTGCAATGATGTAGGAAAACAGTTCAGGACAGAGTCTGGAGGTGGAGGGAATTGCTGGGTCAAATACTACTACAGGCACTTTAGAAAAGCTAGCCCAACGCCAAAGGTGTGGCTCGGTTGATGGTGCTCACCTAGCATGCTCGAAGCCAACCCTGGGGCTGACCACCCACAGCATTAACCAAGCATGGCAGTGCTCTCCTGCAATCCCAGTACTCAGGAGGCAGAGGCAGGAGGATCACAAGTTCAAGGTCAGACCCAGACAGAGTTGAAGCCACCCTCAGCTGCCTGAACAAGAAGGAAAAGTAGGAAAGACATGGAGGAAGATGCCTAAGGCAGAGACCACAGTATATGGACTGGTCAGATGTTGTCAAGACTTGTTAGGGCTGGGAATGAGACGGAGCTTTGGGAAGGAAAGTCGGGACCCTCTTTTTGGAGAGGTTGGCCCTGCCCCCTCCTTCCCTCTTCCGCTGGAAGGAACTCTCAGATCTCCCCAGATCCAGAATGCCTTGTAGGGGGCGGGCCACACCCAAGATGGGGATTTGAGGAAAAAGCACAAAGCCATTAGTGCTTAATGAAAAACTCTTTGTCTTGCTGATGGACCTGCTGGGGTTTCCTGCGGGGCGAGCCTCTGGTTTTGTTTTGTCCTTTTGGGTGACTTTGGATGTGGCAGGTGCCCAGGAAATCCTCCTGGGAATCTTCTGGTGGATTTCGAAGTGCTGCAGGTGGGGGTGTTAGAGTCAGCACAACCCAGGAAGGCTTTTACAGACTGACATTGGCTTTCCCCAACTTCACCTATTCATGCCTGAACAAGTCCTTTCCTCCATACAATTATTTCCAAGCACCCTCCCTTGCCTGACCCTAGACTGGGACAGTCCTGGACCTGCCTCACTGTAGGAAGGGGTGTGGTGTAGGGATCAAAGATAGAATGGAGACAAGAAGAACTTACCATGCCTTTTACTGTTTTATTGTTTTGTTACTTGTTTTTTAGATTAAGTTTTTTTTTATTTTATTTTATTATTATTTTTTATAACACTTGTTTCGTGTGTGTGGTTGCAAGCGTGCCGTGATGTATGTGTAGAGGTCAAATGACGAGTGTGGGAGTTGGTTCTCTCCACACTGTTAGTTCCGGGAGTCACACTCAGGTTGCCAGCCTTGGCAACCAGCTCCTCTCCCCACTGAGCCATCCTGCCTGCCAGCTTCTTTGTGTTTAAGACAGGGTCACTTGTACTTCAGGCAGGCCTCAAACTCACTGTGTAGCCAAAGATGACCTTGAACTTCTGACCCTCCTGAATGCTTGCATTACAGACAAAGGTGTATTGGGGATTGAACCCAAAACTTCCTGTATGCATTGTACCAGCTGACTCAGGTCCTCAGCCCCTCAGGAAGTCTTTTCATAAATGAATAGCTAGACTTGGGGAAGAAAAAGACTCCACCCATTGCCTCTTAAGAGTCAGGGAGAGAGCGTGACCTGGCAGGCTGCAGACCAGTATCCTGAAGGGTCAAACAGCACACACTCAACTTCACACAATGCCAGGATGGAGGGAGTCCTTCTCAGAGGAGGTGACTCGGGCGCAAAGTTTTGAAGGATGAATAAGAGTTTGCCAGAGAACCAAATCAAAGAAGCCATTCTGACTGATCGGGATTATTTTCACCAACATACACAGAAGCTGGGAAAGCCACCCAGGTCAAGAGCCACCCATCCCAGATAAGGGGTTCTGCTGCCCTTTAAGAGGTGCCATGGGGAGAGGTGGGGCTCTGGCTCCCGTGGGCTCCATAGCACCGAATCCCATGTGATCTGAGTTCTCATTCAGCAGAATGCTTACTGATTGCCTTGTCTCAGGGTGCTGATTCTCCCGGGGCAGGAGATTTATTCAGTCCCAGTCTTCACAGACTTGGCTCTTATTTGCCTGAGGAAATATATTTCTTGGGTTGCTCCCAGAGGAGCAGTGCTAGGTCATTACGCTGTGAATTGTTAGGCTATAAAGGAGCAGTCCCTCACTCACCCCGGCTCTGAGACTGGGTCGTTTGGAGCACCGGTTACCTCAATCCCTCGTGGTGTGTCAGGATGATAGCTCTGCATGGGCAGGAAGTGAGAGCCAGTGGTTATTTGTGGGTGTGCGCTAATCGAGGATCCCCACAGGACTTCTCTTTTCACGGAGCTTGAGACAGAGGCGGAAGAAAGAAGAGAAGACCTTCAGTGTTAGTCACAAACTTATAGTGTCTTGCTTAGCAGCACTTGAGGGGGAGAGATAAACAGCATCCAGCACCTTGGTGTCAATTCCAAGTGCACGCCAGACCCAGAGGAAGGCTGAGGGTGTCTCACAGTAGGCAGACATGCAGGAAATACTGGATTCTGTCCCCAGCAACTGTATACACCAGGCACAGTACACATGCCTATAATCACGGCACTTGGGAAATGGAGGCAGAAGGATTAGGGGTTCAAGGTCATCCTTGGCTACATACTGAGTTTGAGGCTAGCCTGGGCTGCATGAAACTGTCTCAAAGAGAACACTCCCTCCCGAAGTTACCTGGTCTGTTGCCGTAGCATTTGCCTTGCCCCATTAGTACCAGAGCTTTGACAGGTGAAGGTTTAGGCCTGTGGTCTGGTCTGCTGTAGCCCCAGCATTGGCAGCTTTCTGCCAAGCGGATGCTGGTGGTCACACAGTGCATGGGCCGCGCCTCTGCCCCTGGTCTTCTTTACATCAGGAGGAGCTGCCATGGCAACCTGCCTGGGATGCGTCCTCTAGCGTGCAGTAGGCACTCACCTGGGCACTCACCTCCACTGTGTTCTCTTCCTCCTGCCTTCTGTAGGGGCAGAGCACCGCAGCCCTGGCACTCTGTGGACCAGGAGAGGCAGCAGAGGCATCCTTAAGTCGGGGAGCCCTGGCCCAGGAAGCCACAGCCGTCCCAGGCAGGCGGACAGAGCCGAACACAGTACAAGAACTGGACTCTCAGACTCTCACCGTCTTCCTAAGAAAGCATCCTGTTGCAGCCTTGAGCCCAGCTGTACTGCTAACTACTAACCGAAACATTTCCAAGGCAGAGAATGTTCTAGAATGTTCTTTGGTAATTCAATCTGGGTCTTTGGAAAGTTTGCAAATTTAATTCTCTCTCTCTCTCTCTCTCTCTCTCTCTCTCTCTCTCTCTCTCTCTTACATTATCATCACCAACCACTAAACTATGTGACATAGGAGAGTCTGTTATTGTGGGTCCTAGGGATAGGGAAGATCGAACTCAGGATGTCAGGCTTGGCAGCAAGTAGCTTCTCTTGCTGGGCCATCTTGCCAGCCCTTCTTTTCTAGAAACATGCATGTATATATGTGTGTGCATGTTCATGTGTGTGCAGGTGTACATACGCGTGTGTCTGTGGGTTTATGTGTGTATACTCATGCAAATGGAGGCCAGAGGTCAGCCTTCTGTACTGTTCTTTAGGACTCCGTTCCCTTTTTCATTGTTGCTTTGAGACAGGGTCTCCCCGTGTCATCCTGGCTGGCCTCGAACTCTGAGATCCCCGACACTGGCATTAAAGGCGTGCATCACCATGCCTGGACGTCCACCTTCTTGACACAGGCTTTATTATTGTTCTTGAGCTCACCAAATAGGCCAGTGAGCCCCAAGGTCTCCTGTCTCCACCTTCAGAATGTTTTGATTATAAAAACATGCCACCACGACTGGATATATATACACAAATATGTGATGTATATTACACGTATGAAATATATGATACATATAATACATTATATAATACATTACATTTAATTATATTATGCATACATTACATATGTAATATACGGTTTATGCGATATATGCATGACTTATTCTGTTTTATGTGTTTAAGTGTTTTTGCCTGCATGTATGTAAGTGTGCCGTGTGAATACAGTGCCTGCAGAGGCCGTAAGAGAGCATTGGGTCACCTGGAACCGGAGTTACAGACAGTGTGAGCTGCCAGTGGGTGCTGGGAACTCAACCTGGGTCCTCTATAAGAACAGCACATGCTCTTAACTGCTGGGCCTTCTCTCCTGTCCCCAAGACCCAGATGTTTTTACGTAAGCTCTAGGGATCAAATTCAGGCCTCCTGCCTGCAAAGCAAGCACTTGCTTTAAAGCCAGGCCTCTCCTCAGCCCCATCTACCTTAAAAAAATTATTTTGAGACAGAGTCATACTATGTAGTGCTGGCTCTCCTGGATCTCACTCTGTAGACCAGGCTGGCCTCGAACTCACAGAGATCCACCTGCCTCTGCCTCCTGAGTGCTGACATTAAAGGCATGTGCCATCACATTCAGCTTTCTAAAACTGTTTCGTTTTGAGACAGGCTGTCATGTAGGCTGGTCTGACCTCGACTCAAATTGTACCTTGGACTCCTGAGCCTCCAAGCTACATATTAAACTGCAAGCGTGCACCACCACACCCGGTCAGTGTGGTGCTGGGGACCTAGCCCATGGCTCCACACAGGCTAGCCAACCATTCTGTCAGCTAAGGCACATCCTCAGCCCCAAATCTGTGTCTCTGTCTCTGTGGAGGAGGATGAAAGGGGGCTCTCGGATGTCCCGCTTTCCAGGTATGCTTTTGTCCCGTACAAATGCTATGTTACAGGTTCTTGGAAACTAAACAAACAAAACAACCAGGACCTGTGATGTTGTTTTGAGATTGGGTCTCACTCTTGTAGCCCAGGCGGGTTCAGGACTTGCTATGTAGACCAGGCTGGCCTCAAACTCTTTTTTTTTTTTTTTTTTTTGGCCTCAAACTCTTGAGCCTCTCTCCTTAACCTACCAAGAACTGGAACCACGGGGTATGCCACCATCCCCAGCAAACAGCTCTTTTAAGATTGTGCCCATGGCTTCCATAGTTCAGGGGTGTAGTCCAGACCCAGAGGCCAGAAGGCCTGACTAGCTCTGCAGGGTGGTCTAGATACTGGCTGCAGAGAGTCCGTGGGAGGAACTCCCACGGCAGGGCTCACCTGGACTGAACATGGACCACCTGTTGTTGGGTGACCATTGACTGCTACAGCCATCGCCTTTTGGACACCTGCTTCACACAGCATCCTGCCTTTGGGATCAGCTCTACGACTGGGCAGTACAGGGAGGGGCCCAAAGCCAGTCACCAGCAGACCAGGAAGAAACTGAACAGACTTCTCAGACAGTCTTGGCTTCGGAAGTCACCTGTTGTCATGTCTGTGATACTGTGTTGGGGACAAATGAGCCACAAGTCCATCCAGGTTTGAGTCTGAGAGCAACGGACTGAACTTCTCAGAGTTCAGAGACACAGAGAAGAACATACAGCCCGAGTCAGCCATCCACCCAAAGACGTATCAGTGTCCATGTTCATTCTTTATTGCTACTTCAATGTGGGGAAACAGTGCTTATTTTAAAAAGTTGTGATAAATGCATCACATAAGATTTATTATCTTACCTGCTTCGTGTGTGTGTGTGTGTGTGTGTGTGTGTATGTCCCTGTGTGTGTGTGTATGTGTATGTGTGCGCCTGTGTATGTGTAATTGTGTCTCTTTCTCTCTCAGTGTGTGTGTCTTTGCCTGTATGTGTCTAAGTGCCTGTGTGTGTGTGTGTGTGTGTGTGTGTGTGTGTGTGTGTGTTTGTGTGACTGTGTCTGTGTGTGTGTTTGTGTGCCTGTGTCTGTGTACCTGTCTGTGTGTGTGTGTGTGTGTGTGTGTGTGTGTGTGTGTATGTGTGCCTGTGTGTGTCTCTCTGTGTAGGTATGCACATGTGAGTGCAGGTGTCTGTGAAGGCCAGGGCCTTCAGATCCTCTGGAGTTAGAATTAAAGGCCATTGTAAGTTGACCAGACTTGGGTCCTCTTCAAGAGCACCATGTTCTCTTCAGGGCTGAGCCATCTCTCCTTGGTTTTGAGACAGGCTGTCTCACTTTAGTCTGAAAGTCTCTGACTGGGTCTGGCTGGCTATTCTGGAAGCCCCAGATCTGCCTGTCTCTGCCTCCTCCATGCTGGGGTTACCAAACTTTTTACATGTGAGCGAGTTCTGGGGATTTGAAGTCAGGCTCTCGAGCATTTTACCAGCTGAGCCACCTCCCTGGCCATCAGTGTGCAGATCTGCGGTGATCTGTCATGCTGTTAAACAACAGAGTCTCTGTCCACCCATGAAAATCTTCACCTCATCAAAGCCAGACTGCATCCGGCTCGTGCCAGCTTCCAGGGCTGGTGAGACTGCCAGGCCTGCAGCCCGAGTTCCATCCTTAGGACCACACGGTAAGGAAGGACTGGCTCTGGCTCTTCAGAGTTGTCCTCTAACTTCCGTATGTCTACATGTGTACACTCATGCCCACACACATGCACATACAAGCATGCCCACACACTAAGTAAATAAATGTAATTAAAAAAATTTTAAGTGGCCGGAGAGATAGCTCAGTGGTTCAGAGTGCTTGCTGTTCTTGTTGAGGACACAAGTGAGTTCAGTCAGCACCCACTTCAGACAGCACACTGTGACACCATATTCAGGGGGTCCGATGCCTTCTCCTGACTTAAACACACACACACACACACACACACACACACGTGGGTGCGCTGGGGAACACTTTAAAAAATAAATTAAAAAGAAGAGAGAGAAATATACTCCTCAAGAACAACACTCTTGGGCTGGGCAATAGTGGCACACACCTTTAATCCCAGCACTTGGGAGGCAGAGGCAGGCGGATCTCTGTGAGTTCGAGGCCAGCCTGGTCTACAGAGTGAGTTCCAGAACATATGGGTTACACAGAGAAACCTTGTCTCAAAACAAAAATAAAAGACAAGAAAATCGAGAGAGTGAGATGGCTCAGAGCTTAACACATGTAACACTCTTGCAGAAGACCCAAGTTCACTTCCCAGCACCCACTTTGGAGAGTTCACAGATGCCTGTAACTTCAGCTCCAGGGGATCTGAGGCCCTCTTCTGGTCTCTGTGGGTACCTGCACCTATGAATACACATGCACAGACAAAATTGAAAAGAAAAGTAAATCTTGAAAAAACTTAAACACTTAAAAAAGTGTTTCCTCAGAAAAAACAAATGGCAGCCTAGTTTCCCACCCCAAGCTCTTTGTGGCCAGTGTTCACCTTTCTGTCCTGAGGAGTTTAACTGTACCAGGAGCCTCGGGTCAATGGGATTGTACGGACCATGTTCCTCTGTGACTGGCTTATTGTGTCCAGCATGGTCCGCAAGGCTTACCCATGTCATAGTACATGTGAGAACTTCCTGTTTTTTAAGTGTGTACAGGTGCATGTGATAGGCCTGCATGTATATATGTATGCAATGTTTGCCTGCATGGGTGCACATTTTCATGCAGGCGCATATTCATGTAGAAGTCCAAGACTGACATCTTCTTTGATCCATCTCCATCCCATATATGAAGGCAGAGTCTCTCACTGAGCCTGGAGCTAAGTGTTTCAGCCACTCTGGCTAGCCAGCTTGCTCTGGGGAGTCCCTGTCTCCACCTCCCTTGCACTGGGGTCACAGATGGCCACGCCCACCTGGATTTTCAAACTCTGCCCTTCACATTTGCATGACAAGCCCTTTATCTACCAAGTTATCTCTCTGGCTTTCCTCCCTTTTATGGGTGAATAATAGTCTACCCAGGTATCTGCCCGACATTCTGTGTGTTCCTTTATCCCTTCAGGGACACTGGGATGCTCCAGGCTGTGTGGATATTGCTGCTGGGCACATGGTATGTAAAGGTCTTTCTGGGAGCTTAGTCTCAGTTCTTTGGGGTACAGACCTAGAAAGGAGTCTGCTGGCTCCTGTGGCAATCATCCCCCAGTTTCTGTCTGAAGAACCAAAACACCCCTATTTCAAGCAAGCTCCTCACCCCAGCTTGAAATAGGCCCGAGTTTTGAAATTCTTAGGGCTGCTGACATAGGTCCCAGGAGCTCGAAAGCACAAAGTCAGGATGTTTGAAGGACTATCTGGTAGCAATTGATTAACAACAGAATGCCCCAATGCCGGAGGTAGTCTATAAAGTTTGACAAACAACGGGTTAAAACTACAAAGTAAGATAACACAGAAATTCTGAAAAGCCCCCAAAACTTGAGCCAATCAGAACTGTACCCATACTTGCACCCCTAACTGATGTAACCTTGTGATTTTTGCCTTTAAAAACTGAGCTTGCAGAGGGGCGGGCACCTCCTCCAGCCTCTACTGCATTGGGGTGCTCAACGAGGTCCCTGCCGCGGCTTGAACTGCTCCAATAAACCTTGCTTTTGCATTTCGGTGAGTTCTTGTCTCTGGTGGTCTCTTCGGGGGTCTCGCACCCAGGACACAACACTGTCCCCAGCTGTCACACGCAGGCTCCCGGCTCCTCACCATCACCATCACTTGTGACTTTTCGCCCTTTGATTTTCCAGGCAAGGTCTTACTTTGTTACTCAGGATGGTTTTGAACTCCCTTCTGCTTCTGGCTTCTGAGCAGCTGGGACTGAGTTCCTCACCGCTATGCCTGGCTTCTTTTCATTTTTTCCTTCCTTTTACTTTTCTTTTACATATCTTTTAGATTTATTTATCTTTGTGTGTGCATGCAAGTGTTTTAGCTTGGATGTCTGTGTGTCATGCACATGCAGTGCACATGGAGAACAGAAGAGGGCGCCAGATGCCCTGGAGCGGGAGTTTCAGAGAGTTGTGATCTGCCGTGTGGGCACTGGGAACTGAACCCTGGTCTGCTCTTAACTGCTGAGCCATCTCTCCAGCCCCTAAAAATTAAATTAAATTAATTACTGTGTGGAAGGGGGAATTACATGGCACTCACGTGGAGATCAGAGGACATTCTTGTGGAGGTCAGAGGACACTCATGTGGAGGTCAGAGGACATTCATGTGGAGGTCAGAGGACACTCGTGTGGGGGTCAGAGGACAACTTTGAGCAGCTGGTTTTCTCCTTCCACTTTTTTGTGGGCTCCAGAAATCCACCTCAGGTTTCCTGACTTGCATGGTAAACACCTTCACCCATCTTTGGTTCTGCCCCTCCCCTCCTGTCCCCTCCTGTCCCCTCCTGTCACTCTCCTCCTCTCCCCCTCTTTTTCTTTCCCAGACAGAGTTTCAATAGCTCCGGCTGGCCTGGAACTCACCATATAACCAGGGACACGTGTGAGCTCCCCTCCTGCTGGGGTTAGGTAGAAGCCATTCTGGGGATGGAGCCCAGAGCCTCCTGCGCATAAGCTGAGCACTTCATCAATGGCAGCACTGTCCAGCCCTTCTTGTTTTTATTTTAAAAGTAATCATCCCAATGGCCACGAGAAAGATCCCTATTGTCATCACCCCAGTCCCTGCTCCTAAACAAAAGAGCAGGGTCAAAGAAACCAAGTCTTAAGGTTGGGTCTGCTGATCACCAGTCTTTGTGACGGTGGCGGCTGGTGGAGCTGGGCACTCCTCATGGTAGCCACAGGCTGAGGTATTGGCTCTTTGCACAAGGGACTGTGTAAGCATGGTGTAGCGCCTGTTGCTCTTCTAGGAAGTAAGGGGCTGCAAGGGGATGGCGGGAAGACGGGAAGAGAAGACAAGACGAAGTGTCTGGTAGATGGGAGGAAAGCCTTAGTACTGCATGCTCCACCATGCTGTGTCAGTGACATCCTCCAGCTGGCCTTCAGAGGATTCCACTGCACTCCCAGCTGCTTGCTGCCTGTGGCGTGAATGAGAGAGAGAGAGAGAGAGAGAGAGAGAGAGAGAGAGAGAGAGAGAGAGAGAGAGAAACATGACTCATCCTGGGTATGGTGGAGGAGGAAGTTGCAGATAAAAGGGAGAGCGTAGTCAGAGGCAGAGGCGTCTGGGAGAGTCCAGAGTGGACATGACCCTGAGCCATGTGAGGAGATAGGGAGGGGGAAGGAAGAGGGGAGAGAGGGGAACCAGGTGCAGCAGCCAGGAGGGCAAAGGGGTGGATAACCAAAATGGCTGGATTATATAGGGAAAAGCCTCAGGGGAAGGGCAGCCCAGCCCCTGGGCTGGAGAGTTCAGGTAGAGGGCAGAGTATGCCAGCCATACCCTGGAACAGGCAGGGACTGGGGGAGTGGCCTGGTCCAATTTGATATGTTAAATAGACACCTAGGCCATTTTTCCCGGGTTTGAGACTTAACAGCCTCTTGCTCTCTTATGTTACCAAGGAAGGAGGAGTCCCCAAATCTGTCAGGAGTGCATCATGTCTTGGGAAGACAGAGCAGGAAGGCTAGTGTTCTCCCTGCTGCCACCTAGTGGAGGGGCACCACTTAGCTTCTGTGGAACCTGGGCTTCCTCCATCACAGAACTGGCTTTGTAACCTGAGGCAGAACTCTGTGAGTTCAAGGCCAGCCTGGAACTACACAGTGAGACCCTTCTCAAAATGAACAATTAGATTGGGAATAGATGTACGGGCTGCTACAAATGGCATAACTTTTCTGGGCCCAGCACAGTGTCTACTTTTTAAAACACAACTCATTCATTTATTATTATTATTATTATTAGTGTGTGTGTGTGTGTGTGTGTGTGTGTGTGTGTGTGTGTGT
>CABHPR010144425.1:27038-42488 GCA_902168415.1 Peromyscus melanophrys | reverse complement strand
TGTCTCCAACAAATACCTGCTCCGTCTCTCAGGAAAGTCAGAGGAAGCTCTCCACCCCCACCCAGCATTTAAACCTCAATGGGTGACAAATGAAACACACCATCCTTTAATAAAAGGTGAACCCTGACACCAATGTTCACAAATATGTTTGTAAATACAGCTACTATGGGAACGGATTTAACTTATCCCCTCTACTGAGCTCCCCAGCTGTCTTTTGGCTCTGAAGCCACACCTTCACACCATTAATTCCTGTCAAATAAGAAACTAGAATTGGGGTATTCCCACTGGTAGAACATCATGGATTCCTTTGTGACAGAAGGCCACTCATTCAACAGGGACTGGGTGTGGGCTATGTCCCATCCCACCACATCTGTGTTCACCCATCAGGTGTTCCAGTTGGCCGTGCTGATAAAAGCAGACGTACAAGACGCTAATCTGTGTGCTCATTCTAAGGCCACTGGCAGCACCAGGCCACACCTTCAGAAGACAGTTTCCATTCCTTGAAAACAATGATGTCTGAATATAGGCTGGCCTGCATTCCATGATTTGCAACAGCTTTTATTAGACATCTATCTCCCTGACGGCAGCCCCTGGAGACAGAGTACAAAAAGAAGAGACGTGCCAGCTGTAGAGTCTAGCTGGAGTGCCAGACCTTTGTTCCGTTAAATAACTAGTTTAGAGGTATCTGTGAGGGCACATGCATGTGTTAGTTTTTGAAATTAAGATATAAATACATCATTTTATGGCATATATATATATATATATATTTATGTAATTTTTTCCTAACCCTATAAGTACAACCTGCTCAGTCCTCGTAAGTTACTTGTATGTATATGATTTCAGATGATTCCAGGGCTGACCGCTTGGGTACTGGACAACCGGCTTGGGGGCTCGTCCCTGGGGAAGACTGTTTCTCCCACTCACAGCATTTCCTGGCTGCTGTCGTTCTCTGACTGACGTTGAGGCCCCATGCGATCTCTCCCCTCCACACTGAGCATATCTGTTGGTATCATCCTGGTCCAGATCTTAATCAGGGAGCCGTGTTTATGAGACCTCATGGGTGCAGCTTCTCTGACATTTCCAGCAAACAAAATCTCACAGCGAACTTCCCATTCCTCTGGCTCTTACTATCAATAATTGTAAATCATTAAGGAGTACAATGTTCTGCTTTTATGTATGTATATGTGACTAAACAAGCCAATGAACATATCTATCACTTCATTGACTTGACTTTTTTGTAGTAGTATATTAAAATTGACTCTTAAAATATGTAATGTGTATTTATTAACCATAGTCTCCCTGCTGTGAAATAAACCTCAAAAGTTATTCTTTGGGGCTGAAGAGATGGCTCAGTGTGTAAAGGGCTTGCCATGTAAGGATGAGTACCCAAGTCTGATCCCCAGAACAAATGTAAAAACTCCAGGCAGGGCACAGACACAGATAGCTGTGGCTAGCTGTCCAACCAGCCCAGCCTAGTACGCCAGCCCCACTGACTAACTCTGTCTCAACAAAACAAGGTAGACAACCCCCCAAACAATGTAACACCCAAGGTTGACTTCCGGCCAACACATACATGTGTATACACATGTCCATGTACCCCCACACACAGAGAAGAAAAACAAAAAACAAACAAACAATTTCTTCACCTTTCTGAAACACTGTACCTTCTGACAGAGCGTTCCCCAGTCTCTTTCCCCTCTTCTCCCATCTCCAGCTTCTTATCCCTCATTATATTCTTAAAAGTTCAATTTATTTTATTTTATTTTTGTTCTGTGTATAACTGATACCATCCAATGCTTGTCTTCCTATTCCTAGATAATTTTATTTAGCATAATACCTATATATGCATTCATGTTTTCCTAAAAGACAGCAGTACATCCTCTTAAAATGACAAATAGTATATTACTTTATCGAATCCTCTGATGATAGACACTTAGGTTGATTTTATACCTTGGCCATTATAAATAAAGCTACAATGGACATAGGTATGCAGACAGCCCTGGGAGGGCCACCATTTTGCCAAATGCTACTAAAAGATGTTTCAGGGTCTATGAAAGTCAAATACAGGTGCCACGGTCATTCTCTTTGTCCCTGGGAACAACTGAGGGAGGAGAATGATTGTTTAATTAAAGTAAAAGTATACGAATCGTGATGAAGAAGAAACAACATTGGTGGGCTCAGAGGTGAGGCAAGAACGTCAAGTTCAGAAATAAGATATTTATATAAAAAAGGAAGATTATAGAGACAAGGAGTACAGAATTCTCAACCTGACTTAATCCCACAGACTGTTCTCATATATCATGGCTGTTTCTGGACATGGGGGGGCGGGGAAGTGGGGGAAGTCAGGGGAGGGGGTGCCTTGGCTCTATTTGTTCTTCACAGAAGTCACCACTGAGAATGAGCCAAGTGCTGATGGTGTCGTGGTGAGCATAGCCACCTTGGGTGTGTGGGGGTGGGGGTGAGTCTCAGAAGAGCTCGGGCACCTTCCCTCAGGCTAGAGTTAGTTACTCATGGAAATAAGTGCCCCTCAAGGAAACAGAGCCCAGCCAGGCACAGGGGTTCTAGGACTGCAGTCTCTAGTGTTTCAATTGCACTACTTCAACTATTTCCACCATGGAGTCAAAGAGAAACAGTGGGTATGGGCTCAGGAGGTTGAGCTAGGGTGTGCCCCATATGTATGCCCTATGGCAACCCAAAAATGCACTCAAGGTAGTCCATTTTTTGAGCAAAGATTTAATGGAGGGCTACCTACTATTGTGGAATATTATTTTAAGATGTGTTACATTTGTTTATGCTGCGGAACATTTATTTTAATGATGCAAAGATGAGTTGCATTCCTTTGTGTTACATTTGTTTAACTCTGTGAAGCTGTGTTACTGTGCCTGTCTAAAACACCTAATGGTCTAATAAAGAGCTGGACGGCCAATTATGAGGCAGGAGAAAGGATTGGTGGGGCTGGTGGGCAGAGAGGATAAATAGAAGGGGAAATCTGGGAGGAGAGATCAAGGAGCAAGAAAAGGAGAGGAGGATATCAGGGACCAGCCACTCAGCTACATAACCAGCAATGGAGTAAGAAAGAAAGAAGATATATAGAAATAGAAAAAGGTAAAAGCCCAGAGGCAAAAGATAGATGGGATAATTTAAGCTAAGAAAAGCTGGCTAAGACTTTATTGAATCCCTATGGGAGGCCTTTACCCTCTCTGAGGAATGGATGGGGAATGTGGGGGGGGGGCAGGAGGAAGGGAAGAAGGGGGAACTGTGGTTGGTATGCAAAATGAAAAAAATATTTAAATAAAAATAAAATAGAAAAAAGAAAAGCTGGCTAGAAACAAGCCAAGCTAAGGCCAGGCATTTATAATTAAGAATAAGCCTCCATGTGTGATTTATTTGAGAGCTGGGTGGCGGTACCCCAAAAAAAGAGCAAAGAACAAAGAGTGAAAGAGTAAAGAGTAAGAAAACAACTACAACCTACAGCGCTCAAAACATTCACAAGAAAACAAAATAAGTAGGGTGCTTTTTCTTGCTTATCATTTGTCTTGGAGGCAGGCTTTCACTGTAGCCCAAGCTGGCCTTAACTCCAGGTCCTCCTGCTTGAAGACCTTCCTGAGTCTAGGCTCCTACCACTTTTGAAGCTACCATCCAGGAAGGAGGAGGAAAAGATGGAGGAAAGAATGACTAACATGAGATATTACTTGATTTAAACTCTCAGAAACTCTAGGGTTCAACTTTAAAAAAAAAAAAAATAACTGAAGAAAACAGCTCTCCAAGGCAAAGCTTTTAGAGTTTATTTTTGAATAAAGTGGCGGTGCTGCATTAGTTTTTAAAGCAATATTTACAGAACAGTTTGTTCTGGAGTTCTAACTGGCATAAATAGAGTAGGCCTGGGACACACTCACCAAAATGGTGACAATGAAATTAGGGCCTGGGGTGGAAGCAAATTACCCTCTGCTCATCTCACCAACACCTAAGGTTCAGAAACAGGGGAGGCATCATCTGAGTGAGTAGATCATTTGAGCACACACCCACCTGCCCTGCCCTACCCTACCCCCCTTGTGCAATTACCCAGGCTGCTAGAGCAAGATATATCGGCCCTATAATTACCAGATATGAACTAAAAAACCTGGGCCTTTTTAAAGCTTGGCTGCATCTCCCAGCTACACTTTATTAGCATCAGAACAAACATGTTTCATGTCCAACAGCCCCAGTAACTGAGAGCTGCCTGCTGAGAGACACAGCCACATCACGGTTGAGCTCCTTTTCCAGAATGTTCTGTGGTGGTGCTAATTCTTGAAAAGTCAGAAAATACAGGAATCGAGTAAAACAGGAGGGCCAGAAACAGGCTGCACAGTGAAGGAAGGAACCAGTGGGAAGAGCCCGCAGCTGCACACATACAGTGAGTCTCATGATTTTAGAGGAAGAGCTGGTGGTCGTGGTCAGTGTGGGCATGCAGCTCCACTACAAAGCTTTCCTGTTTTTGTCTTGACCTTCTCAGCAACCCTGTGAGATAGATGAGTGTTAATTGGTTTTTCAGGTAAGGCTACAAAAGTTTAGAAAATTCAAGCCCGAAGGGACACAATCAGAGCTGTATTCCAGGACGACTTAACTCCAAACCTGCCCTGGGAAGGAGAGAAAGAAGTAGGAAAAAAAAGAGAGAGAGAGAGAAAGTGAATGACACTTTATCAAGACACTTTGCGCTCTGAATCCACCATTGCTCTGTGAAGGCAATGATTAGCACAAAATCTCAGCTCGTGGTCCCGGCTCTCTGTGGAACTGCATGAATGCTTTTTCTTTCCACCAATCACCAACTGTGGCCACTGCCATCCCCGTGTCAGGAACTGACTTCTGTGATCCCTCATCAGTCCTGTGCTGAAGCCCTAACTCCCAGGGTGATGGCAGATGGAGGTGGTGTCCTTGGAGTTAATTAGGGTTGGATGGACAACAGTGGAGCTGCCATGACAATATTAATGTCCTGCATGAGGAAGAGACACTGGCTGGAGAACGACCAGATGTTAACTAGAGAGCCAGTGTGTGCTCCTTCTCCCCTTCCATTTAACTCTGGACACAGTAAGAAAGTAGTCCTCTGCGACGCGGGAAGACGTCCGAATTTACTCTCTATTGCTGTGACAAACACTCTGACCCAAACCAACCTGGGGAGGGAACGGTTTCTCTGGCTTCCACATCCTGACCACAGTCCATGACTAAAGGTAGTCCAAGGCAGGAACTCAAGACAGGAACCTGGAGTCAAGAAGTGAAACAGGAACATGGGGGAAGGCATCTTACTGGCCACCTCCTCCTGACTCACTCAGCTCACTTGCTTATACCACCCAGGACCACCTGCTCAGGAGCGGCACTGGCCATACTACGTTTACAGGCCAATCTGATGGAGGCATTTTTTTTTTTCCACTTGAAGTTCCCTCTGTCCAGATGATCCTAGTTTGTGTCGCGCTAGCAAAACACTAATGAGGAGAGAAGGTCCCCATGAGACACTGAATCTGCCAGCACTCTGGTCCAGTCTCTCCAGCCCCCAGAGCTGTGATAAACTAAGCCTGTGCTCTAACCACTAAGTCCACACACAGTACTTTGTCATAGTAGCATCAGCAGACCAACATGGCCTATTCAACACGTGGAGGAAGTTCTTTCAAGCATTCATTCAAAACAATAACAAAAAAATATTTCCTGGTGTAAGATAAAACCAGGGGTTATTTTGACAGACCAAATCACTGCCCTTGTCAAAACAATTACCAGAACACAGGAGGAAAAAAAAAAAAAAACCAGAACTCCAGAGGGTACAAAACAATGCATACTGCCGTTTCTCTTTGCTTACAGTAAGTGCAGCATAGAGCAGGCTGGAGAGATGGCTCAGTAGCCAAGGGCACTTAATGATCTTGCAGAGGATTCAGGTTCTGCTCCCAGGAGCCACATAAAGGTTCACAACCACCCCCTAACTTTAGTTCCAGGGGATCCAGTGCGCTCTTCTGACCTCTAAGAGCATGGGCGTCGGGCATGCACTGAGTACATCTAAAACAAAAAATTATTTTAAAGGTCAGCTAGAGGAAAAGCTCTAAGAAAATTACACTTAGAGACTACAGTCCTGAAAAGTTCACCTGTAACAGTGACGCAGGAAGGGAACCATTGGAAGGAAACATCCGAGAAAATAAGGCCGTGCAACACATGATCTCCTCCAGATTCTACAGACTCACACTTGAGGTGGCAGGTGTGAACAGGAAGGAAGCTCACACCCAGGAAGGCAGGAGAGCTATTCTGGGGAGGTGTGTTAGAGGAGAGAACAGGTTGCCTGGAGAACAAGTGCTCAGATGGATGTAGCCCTGGCATGTGTATCCATTCATTCACATATGCATGCATGCATGCATGCATGCATGCAACGAATGTTTACCAAACCTCTACTATAGCTGTCAGTAGAAGCCAGAGATACCGTGGGGAACCAGACATGATATTCATCTGAAGAAGGTCACAAGCCACTGGAAGATTACAGATAAGCGCTAAGCCAATCAACACTACTCATAATGAAATAAGTCTCAGGAACTCTGAGTGCTCAGCTGGGAGCGAGGCTGAGGGAGGCTTCTTGAGGGGACCTATGATTCCTGAAAAGGAAGATGACTAGAGGGAGAGGTGGAGGCAGGGCATGCCAGAATGGAATCTTTGTATTTTTGTCCTGAAGGGAATCCATTCAAGGTTTATTATGAGGGGGATTCCAAGTCCAGTTC
This sequence comes from Peromyscus melanophrys, assembly GCA_902168415.1. Classification (NCBI taxonomy): domain Eukaryota; kingdom Metazoa; phylum Chordata; class Mammalia; order Rodentia; family Cricetidae; genus Peromyscus; species Peromyscus melanophrys. Next base: position 35,763 of record CABHPR010144425.1, on the reverse strand, counting down.
ACATTTAAAAATAAAAATGTGGCCAGGCGGTGGTGGTGCATTAGTTCCCGAACTTGGAAGGCAGAGGCAGGTGGATCTCTGTGAGTTCAAAGCCAGCCTGGTCTACAGAGGGAGTTCCAGGACAGCCAGATCTACAAAGAGAAACCCTGTCTCAAAAAAACAAAATAATAATAATAATAATAAATAGTGGTGCAATGTGGATAACGGAGCAGGGAGGGTTTGACTAGAGGAGAGGGACAGGTATAGAGACCACTGAAATTATCCAGGCTAGAATATTAAAGCCTACACTTTTAAAGCAGGTACAGGAAGAATAATAAGGACAGAACCAAGTCAAAAGAGAGCAGTTGGAATTGAAAACCAATTTGGAAAAGAGTTATGAAGAGGAAAAAAGAAATCAAGATAGTCTCAAAGACATGGCTGGTTGTGATTGGTAGGTTAGAAATGTTCCCAAAGAACTGACATAGGCCATGTTCAGACAGACCTGGTGAATTATAAGTATTTTGTCTACTGAAAGTCCCAAGTGATCTGTGTTCCATGACCATGTATTATTGATTGCTATTTAAGGGTGTTGCCAAAAATTTAGCAGCCTAAAACAATGTATAGACACTGAGATGGCTCAGTGATTAAGAGCACTTGGCTACTCTTCCGAAAGGCTCAGGTTCAATTTCCAGCACCCACATAGTAGCTCACAACCAGCTGTAACTCCATTTCTGGGGGAATCTAATGCCCTATTCTAGCCTCCTTGGGCACATGTGTGGTACACAGACATACATGAAGGCAAAATACCCAGACACATTAAATAAATAAATAAAATGTAACAATTTTAAATACATGCTTAATGTCTCATTGTTTATATGCTTAAGAGTCCATAAGTTCTGAACTGGCCTCACCAGACTGGGGGAAGCTTCATTTCCTAGCTCAGATGCTCATTAGTGGCACCTAGTTCACTAACACTGCAGACTGACAGCCTCAGTTTCCTGCCTGCTTATGACTGGTGCTTTTAAGTTCCTGATCAGGCAGCTGTCTCCTTGGGCATCTAAAAACACATCAGCTTTTGTCTTCAAAGCAAGAAACAGTCTCCTTGCCAACTGGGCATTCCAATCCTATGTAACCAACAGACATACCATTATTTTTGCTGTATTCTACAGGTTACAAGCAAGTCACAGATTCTGCTCTCACCCAAAAAAGCCACAAATCTAGAAAATAGGGATCATTGGAGGGAATAGGAAGGTCCACTATTATCATGTTCATTGAATTTCCAAGAGTTAGAATCCACTGGACCCATTTCTTTGCTGGCTATGGCCCTATAGCCTAATCAAATACAGATCTACAATCCATGCATCCCTCTTGGTCTACCTTATGACCCTACATTATCTTAACTCATCCTCTCCTTAAACTTTTCCCAGAGAGTCTCTCCATCCCCCTCCAATACAGTATTCTAGCACTTAAAATTTATTGAAATTAATTGTTCTGGAATTTAAGGACAAAAAATGTGTACTTCTAATAGAAATAATAAAGGCTGCCATTTATTAAATATTTACTATATATTACTCACTATAATGGCAATAATGCAATTTCACATTTAATTCTTACAATAATACTAGCTTACATGAAAAATCTATTTCTATTTTGAAGATGATAAAACCAAGACAAAATGAAGCTAAATAGTTCCCAAAGTTGGGTAAGAAATAAATGGCAGGTACCAGGTAGCCCCAGTACTTAAAACCTGACCAGGCACTTATGACCTCATCACCCTTCACAGTTTTAGAATCTTCTAAGTGAGAAAATACCAACTAGCCAAAAGCTACTTTAGTAGTTAAGGCAGGCGGGCGGGCGGGCGTGTGTTTGCTTGCTTGCTTGATGTACCACAATCACGCACAAGCCTGCAGAGGCCAGAAGAGGAATCAGATCCCCTGAACCTGGAGTTACAGATGACTGTGAATTGCCATGTGGGTGCGGAGAACCAAACTTGGTCCTCTGCAAGAGCAGTAAGTGTTCTTATAACCACTGAGCCATCTCTGCAACCCCACAAAATGTCTTTGAATTCAAGAATACTTTCTGTAGCCTTTTCACAAGCTACTATCTGCCGATGTGTGCATAAACAGTGCACACACATGGAACCCTGTCTTCTCCCCATAGGCAATAAGGATTAGTAACCATTTGCAAAGTCTTATGACTCATCCACATGGCTCCTTCCCTGGGCACCAGTAATCCCTGCCACATTCTCCTCATATATAGAGTACATCAGCAGTTCTCAATCAAGGGCAGTTCTGCCCACTTGGAGTTCATGTGACAAAATCTAAAGACATTTTTGTTTGTCACAGCTGGGGATGGTATGCAACTATCACTTAATGAGGATAGACCAAGGATGCGACTGTACTTCTCTCAGTGCTCAAAGCATATCCTCCCAAAACAAAATGTTAACAGTGTTGAGCTGCAGTGTCGCAGAGCACTGTAAATTCTCCACCCATTTCATCTGAATCAGTCCTAGCCCTCCAAGATCAGCTACCAGAGCAGGGATCTCATGGTAGCCTTGTCATTTTCTCAACCAGCACCTCAATTTCAAGCATTGGGAACATCTGGAGTTGCTCAGTGTATTAAAAATCATGACAAATACAGAGTAGGATTTCCTTCTATAGGAACTATTTATCCAGGCTGGGCCCAGTGGGTCCCACCCGTAACTCCAGAACTTGAGATGCTGAGGCAGGAGTTCTGCAAGTTCAAGTCCAGGCTTAGCTGCAGAGTAACACCCTAACCATCCCTTCAACAAAAAGAGCTGTTTGTTCAACAGTTTCATATCCTCTCTCCAAAGTGAGAGCTGCTTACCACAGCCCTCTCCAGCGGTTCTTAGTGCTTGAATTTCCGCATTATGAAACAGATCTCTGGTTTAGAAGAATCGTGTAAAAAAAAAACAATAAGCAAGAACGGAACAAATGAAAAACAGAGATGCAACATCAAATGCCAAGGGCTGGAGGGTGTTTATTTTCTTACGTTAACTGTTCATCCTGAAATGTACAAAAGACAAGGACATGCAAATGGATGGCAAACAAAACTGATTCTTCTTTTAAAATCACACAGCACTGTGAGGGAAAAGAGCGCTGCTCTAAAGACAGTCCGATGCATCTGCTGAACAAAGAAACCTTTGATCATTTATTAGCAAAAGTAGAAGTTGTGAGCTTATTAAGATGAGGGCATGTCATAGTTCTAGGAAGGGACTGGACCTATCATTTCATTTTCTATGCACAAAATTTTAAATCTATTCTCTAAATAATGTGTCAAATGGTCTAGCATTCCAACGAATTCTGTGCCAAGTAGGAAAATGTCAAGTTGTGTATTTCGACTCCTCCATCACCCAATCTCAGGGTACAGTCTGGCTCCTCTTTCCCTCACAGACAAACAAAAACAAATCCACTGAATCCCAAAATAACTTAAAGCCTTTGGGCCCCACCCCTACTTGTGAGAAGACTGAATTGTTCTGTCTGCTCCAGACAGAACTTACCACCGGGAGTGGATTAATCAGACTGGACAGAACCACATGGTCACAGAAACTCCTCAGGAGCACCTTGATTGTTCCCAATTAGGAAGGCTATCCACAGAAGCCCAGTGAATCAGACAGCTGCACAGTCCAACCAAGGCCATTAGCTCCTGCTGGTTCGTGCCCCTCAACTCATCAAATCAAAACTGGTTGTGAAATACAATAGCTGCCCTGAATTACTTCTAATGAGGGCTTTAGAGAATCAAAGCAGGAGGGAAGCCCCAAATCACTATCAGCCACATCGAGAATTCACTCAACGTTGTTTTGGAAACATGAGATCTAATTTCTCCAATATAATTTTCTAGGCTAACATGAAGACATCTAAAACAGCAATACAGGTATGGACCTGGGCATGACATAAATGGCCTACAGTAAAGTCCATCTGAGCACTAGCCTGCTTTCACAGTGAGCTGATCTGGCTAGACTGAGTCCTTGGCTAGGCTTGGTTTAGAGTTTGAACTGATGTGTGTGTGGTTAGCATCTGCCTATATCCTTCATCCACTGACTCACACCTGACCCCTGAGACCAGACCTCAGTTATTTTATAGAGAGAAAAACCAAGCTCCGTTTCCTCCTTGGTTCCATATTATTCTTTAAACAGTGGGCATCGGGATGGCTGTTCATTGAGCTCTTCCGATGTTCCTAGGATGACACTCCACATTTTATGTCATTGATCTGGTTTAGGTTTGTTTGCTTTTGTAATGCTAGGAATCAAGTGTAAGGCTCACACATTGCAAGTACTATATCCCAGCCCTCTCCTCACTTTTTACACTTTAAGATAAGGTCTCACTGAGTCTCCAGGCTATCCTAAACTCACTTTGTAGCCTAAATGGGCTTGTGATTCTCCTGCCTCAGCCTCCCAAATAACTGGAATTATAGGTCTGTACCACCATGCCTGGCTTGACTTAATTTCTCAACGCTAGGCAAATATCATTACCTTTACTTTAAGAATGAGAAAACTGAACCTCAGAAATGAAAAGTAACTTGCTTGATAACACAGATAATAAACAGTAGAGCTCAAACCCATACTGATATTTAAATAAGAGGTCAACAAACTCTTCAATAAATTATCGAAGAGTAAATGTATCTTTTAAAGGCCTTGCATTCTCTGTTGCAACCTCTCACCTCTACCTTCCATAACTCGGCACTTTAAAAGTTAATGTCCATGTTTTTGTATGAAAATCAGAGGGCTCTGAAGATCTAGAAATGCTCTCCTGGTCAGCGCACATAGCTTTATGTGCATCCACAGTAGCAGCAACCTTTTGGGGGTCTGTTAGGAGCTAGACTCTGCTTTCTAGACACCCCAAAACTTCACTCCACAGTCTTCAGTATTAACATCCGAAATGGTGTTCTGGATCCCTTGCTACTCATGTGTGTCCACAGAAGATACTGATGGAGCCATTGCAGCCTCTGGCCTGCAAATGCAGGTCTCACAGGTGGACCTGCGTATACACTGAGCAGTCATCCATTGCTTTACACAGGCAGAAAAACTATTTCAGCCATGTAAAGACCACAGTCACTTCTGAAGGTCTAATTTCATTACCATCACATTAAACTCTGAGACATTATATTCTGTGGAATGAACAATCACTGCATCATAACACAAGGTAATATTTTAAAAATCTAAATAAATACTGCAAGCATCAAGGAAATCACTTCCCAGAGCTCCATCCATTTATGACCCTTTGCATGTATAGCTGATTCTATATAGAGATATCAACCTGCCAAACAGAACTACACCATTTACAAGCTTCCTCTCCCCTAGCACTTCTGCCCCAATTTTCTCAAATAAATGGATAAAGGCACCTTCTACTGTAGACTACACAGAAAGGGGGGAGTCGATCACGACATCAGAATAGATACTGTTCTCCCCAAGTTGGCATCCTGGGTGTGAGGTTTGGTGCCTAGCATTTAGTGACAATGGAGTGAACTTGAGCCCCACTGATCCTCAAGTCCTTCTCTAGAATCCGAGAATAAACCTGACTGTGGCGTGGGTTCTTGATTGAAGGAAACCATATCTCTAAAGTGATCCACCCACTACTGTCTCTCATCCTTCTCTATACTCCGACATAGTCTAACACTAAACACAATGGAGTAACTGGGCTCTGGCCTGGTGGTGTACTTTGTGTAAAGATTCTTTAAACTTCTAAATAATTATCACCATGAGGTAAGAGAGGCACTGTCACACAATTATACTGCAATTGCCTACAATGTCACTTTCTTGACATGAGGGACTGAATAGAACAAAAGCATTATTTTAATCTAGCTTGCATGTTCAGTGGAGTTACATACCACAACTATCACATAACTATTACCAAGTTGGTCATGTGTAGCTTGGTTTTCAAAGGACAACTACATCCAAAGACACACTTTATCCTAGCAGCCTAGACTATGAGGCTTCAGGTCAGACTGTTTCACCTGCCAACTTTCTGACTCAATAAATGGATGTGGCCAAGTCTCCATCCTCTCCAAGCCTTGCTCTCCTTGACTACTATGGAAGAATGGTGCTTGCTCCCTGCGTTTATTATGAAAGTAAAATGAAATAACATTCTGTAGGACTGCTCACAGGGACTCTGTACCCTAAGCCATTATTAGCACTCTTGTTGTTAATGCTCATCTGTTACCGGTAAGGTGATCTGAAGAACATTTGGTTCTGAATGGAGAGCTTAGCAGAAAAGCTGAACAATAAAATGACTGGAAACAATTAATGGTCTAAAGTGACATTTTGACAAGTGGATAACTTATTTGGTAGAAATTTACTTCAACACCGGTGCATGAATTTGCCAAAGTGTGCACATGTGAAAAATCTGGTTTATTTGCTAAAAACTCCACCATATCATCACCATGACTGGAGTATAGAGCCAGACTGGGGAGTCTATCACAGAACAACTGCTGAGTTAAAATTAGAGCTCTGCTGCCCAATGAAGGCAGTTTCTCAAGTTCCTTTCTCCTTTTTCTACTTCTTGTCACCCTCCTACATCAAACCTTCCTACTATGCCAAGAATATACAGTTCAGAAAAAGAGACCAGGGGAAAAAAGCAAAATTAAGAAAAATACTTAGGAAACTAGGATTTCAGGGAAAATAATCAGACACCAGAACCACCTGATCATAAACACTGAACACCACTGCTCTGCATAAGAAACTCTATTAACTGTTCAATGTTCTAAATACCTGTTACCAATAGGCAAGGCACATATTCTTACTTCCACCTCACAGATCAGGAACCAAGAAGTACAGAAAAAAATGACCTCTTCAAACCCAAACAGCTGGTAAGTAGTAAGTCTAGATTTGAACCCTACCCTCATGGCGACAAAAGTCTTTTTAATAACCCCTGCCATCTCTACGTTCTGTAACAGATGTGGAGGTCTTATAAATAAAGAGTAAGGTTGGTTCATCTCTCAAGGAGCATACTGTTTAATGGGAAAGGAAAACAGAGTCACAGTGATAAAATGGGAAACTGTGTTCTCCAAGGCTGAAGTAAAAGTGAGCGGTTTGAAAGCACCAAGGAGGAAGGAGAAAGAGAACGCAGGTCACTGAAGAGGTAATGGAAGAGCTGGGCGCTGAAGAATGAGGCGGGCAAGAAAGAGGGAAGTGGGCAAACGGCGCAGGCAACATGAGAATAGGAAAGATCTCCTGAGCTGAGGTAGGAAGGTGGGTGGGAGACAGCTGAGCCAGGAGGGAACTAGAGTAGAGCTACAGAGAACAAGGAGCTGACCAGGAAAAGAGTCTTCACCCTGGCTATGGAGCATGCGGGGGATTCTGTAGGCAAACTGTGGGCTTTAAAAGACTGTGGAGGCAGCTGCTGCCCCAGGACAGACTAGAAAAGAAAGATAAATAAGAAGGTTCACTGGATGATCTGAAGGCTTATAGGTGGGGTGGGGAAGTCCAGGCAGACAAAGATACCAACTCTGACCTGAAACATGTGAAAGAAAAGATGAAGCCTGCTTGAAAGAGTTCCAACAAGACAAAACTCACTCACATGCAAAACAGCAGCTTAGAATCATCAACATCTAGGACATAAAACTGAATACGGGTATGCTATCTGAACCCGTAAGAAAAACAGGAGAAAGCTTCAAAAGGGAAGGTCGCCAACAGAGACAAACTGAATCCAAATGGAGATGGTCAAGGCTCAACATTTGCCTTCAAGAACTCAGTTAAGAGAGCTAAGAAAATGACAATAACCAAAAAAATTAAAAACAAACATAGTAAGTCTGGTTGGCAGTTGAGGACATCAGACCATGGGATAGAGAGAAGGACATTAGGAAGTACAAGGTGGAGCTGGCCAGATGTCAGGCCGCCAAGACTCCCACAAGTTGTTCTCTAACCTATACAAGCACATGATGGTATGTACACACAACTGTAAATATAAACAAAACGTAAATGTAAATAAAGGAACTTTTAAAAAAGTAGCGCTGGCAAAATGGCTGAGTAGGCAAAGGCATTTGCCATCAAGGCTGATGACCTGAGTTTCATTCTGGGACTTCCATGGTGGAAGTAGATAACCAACTCCCAATATATTCACACACATACACACACACACAATAATTGTACTTTTAAATATTTTATGCTTAAAACATAAAGAAGAGAGCCATCACTGAGAGCAGACAGTAGCAGCCAAGCCAGCCTATGTAGTAGATAATGTGCCCATCTCTATCAAAATGGAGGTTATGTTCATAGGGCGAATTTTGTGAGCTTTCCATAAAAGATGCTTCACAAATAACATATGAGGGTCATGGAAGCCAAAGTACAACCAGGGAACAATTAGGCCCCTGCAATAAGAGCATTCTTTTCTTGTTGTCCTAAGAATTACTCCCATGATGGGCTGCAAATCATGACTCACACTCAGCAACTCTCCCCAAGACTCCATGGATATCACACATCCACCTGTATGGAGAAGATGTCTTCCCACCATTACAGGACTTGGGAAAGTTCCCCACGAGTCAACATCCACACTGAACACTACAGCTCCTCCTGGAGAGGAAAGAGGAGGAGAAGGAAATGGGGAAAGAAAAGATAAAACTGAAGGAGGGAAGAAAGAGGAAGAAGCAAGGGTTTGAGAAGTGGAAAAGAGGAAGGAGGCAGAGAAGGGGAGGGAGGGAGGGAAGGAGAGAGGGGGCTGGGAAAGAGAGGAGGACAGAGAGGAGGGAGGGTGAGGGGAGGACAGAGAGGAGGGAGGGAGAGAGGGGGAGG
>CABHPR010144425.1:14051-26938 GCA_902168415.1 Peromyscus melanophrys | reverse complement strand
AAAAAAATCTAAATGCTTTAGTATGACTGATAAAGTTAGCTCACCTCCACTTCCTGGCCTCTGTCTCCCTAGAAACAGCCTCAGAACAGTAAACGAAGACATTGACTAAAAACAGTGTGCACGTCTCAGGCTAAGCAAATAGACTGCAGAAAGCAGAAAAAGTACTGCACGATTCTACTCACAGGAAATACCTGGGATGGTCAAACCCATAGTAAAAAAAAAAAAAATGTAGATTTGCAGTTACCAGGGCCTGAAGGGGGAGAAAAGAATAGGGACTTAGTACTAACAGGCTATAAATTTTCCATGGAGTGATTAAAAACTAGAAAACTGGTGGCAAATCTTGTACAATTATAATTATATCATTATAATTATATGAATAACACTGTTAAATAGCACAGTTAAGATTTTTAAATAACAAATTTATAAAAATGAATGGTGTATGGCAAAACCCATTAAGCTGCACGATTTGAATAGCTGAGTTGTATTACATGTAAATTATAACTCCGTAAAAGTGTTAAAAAATATGGGCAACATGTACATAAAATCCTGGTGAAAGAAAGACAGGGAATGCAGGCACCCAACTGCTAAGAGAGATGAGCCATGCATGCATGGCAAGACATGCATCTGCTCTCCTCTCTAAGCTTTTCCAGTTTTCCCCAAATTTTCATAATGAGCTTTATGATGTTGGCTTTGTAGCCAGAATTAGTACAGGGAGGTGGGCACTGGCTGCAGCTTCCTCACTGGTCAGCCTCTGCAGTCTGGGCTCTTACGGGGCTGGCCTTTCATGACCCGAATGAGACTAATGATGCAGCCAGAGACTCTGGAGGACGACCGCTGGGACTCCTGCACTCACAAAGTGCCTCTTAGGGCCTATTTCTTCCTCCTCATGCTCACCCACTGCCCACTGCTGTCCTTGGCGGGGGTTAGGGGGTTTGCTGGTAGATGTCCTGCCCTGGGTCAAAGTCCCATCTAGGAAGCTCATCTGCATCTGGAGCCTCCAGCTTAAACTTCTCGCTATCCTTGTCTGTCAAGAAGTTGGTTTCTAGGTTGGACTTAAGAGTTCCCACAATGGCCAGGACTGTGACAGTCTCTGGGGATGTGACAAAGGCATGGGTCTCGGAATTCACATCATTGCAGCCTGTGTTCCTATTGTAGGAGGTGACGACTGTATTCTTCTCCCCTTATTAATGTCTTCTTTGTCCCACTGGCAGATATAAGGGCCACAGGCCTTGGCCAAAACAATACCACCCCTGTCCTCAGAATCTGTGACTAGCCCTCTTTTCAATGGTGGTATGGATCTGTTCAAAGCCTGTTGTGATGGTGAACTGGAACTTCCACTTGAGTCCGTGGGCCGGTGCCTGCTGGCCACAGCTGCTGACCATCTCAAGTCCCCAGAGCCTAAACTGGTGCAGCTGCCAATCAAACCCACTCCGATGTCACAGAGGCCAGCCTTCCTTCTCTGCCACAATGCCCACTTCTGTCACCGGGTAAGCCAAGTCAGGGGTAAAGGGCTCATCGATACATGGCTTCAGCTCATTGGTTAATTTCAATCACTTGTTCGTACTGGCAGCCAGGGTCAGACACTAAGTATCTTTGAATTTTTCAGCTAGATTGGCAATGTCTGTCTGTTTAGTCTGTCTTGCTCGGGTGCTTCTACTTCCTGAGGTTGTATGGGAACACTGATGTGGTGGTCCCAATTTCTGCACCCTGAGTGCAGATTGTTGCTATGCCAGTACAGCAGATGAAGTCAACACCAGGCCGTGGTATTCCACAATAGTACCTGTGCCACCTTTCACCATGAGGATGTCTGCCACTTTCAGGACCACATCTTTGGGGTGAGGTCCAACCAGAAAAGGAGTCCATCACCTTCACACCAATCACCTTGAGACACTTCAGCTCCCAAGGGATCCCAGCCATGATATTCACAGTATCAGGATCCCCCTACTCCAATACAGATGCCTCCCAGGCCACCACCACTGGGGGTGTGGGAGTCAGTGCCAATCAGAAGAACTCCAGGGTATACACAGTTTTCTAGAGCGATCTGGTGAATTATTCTAGATCCAGCCTCCAGGAGCCCACAACATACTTGGTACCTGCAATTGCCAGGAAATGATACACTTCTTGGTTTATGTCCTTGGCCTGGTGCAGGTCTTTCTCACCCCCAAGCTGGGCCTCAATCAGATAATCACAGTGGATGTCTGATGGCATGGCTACCTCGGGCAGCCCACTGCTAATGAACTGTAGCATAGCAATCTGGACTGTTGTATCCTGCATGGCCACCTGGGCCATAGACACAGATATGTCTTTCCTTGCTCAATCTCCTGGTTGGCAGGGTCATCCAGGTGTCCATACATGATCTTCATGAGAGTCAGAGGCTGGTTCAACCCTGTGTGGACAATGTTAATGTTCTTCTCTAGCAGATCGCAATGGAGGTACTTATTGGGCTCAGAGTGGCTCATGGCCACCTTGGCCCATTGGCACAGGACAGAGGCCACACAGTACTGCCAAACACCCAGGGCCCTCTGCAGCCAGATACCAGTAGGCTGTAGGGTGCCATTTTGTGAACTGACAAAGATGAAGTCACATCGATTTTAATATTTTTAATGGTTAAGAAAAAAAAGAATATTTCATGACATGAAAATGATTTAACTCAAATTCCAGGGTTAATAATAAAGTTTTATTGGTACACAGATACTCCTATCTATTTGCATATACCTATGAGCCTATTTGATCTGTACAGCTGAAAATATTAATGATCTAGTCATTTACAGTGAATAAACATTTACGTTTTTAGTGGATAAAATCTAAAATCAAAACATAGCATTTGTTAGCGGGTTAATCCATGGTATGTGAAAACCCCCAGTGAGGTAGGCTTTCACTGATATTTATTGAGGGACTAAAACCAACATCTCTAGGCCACTATCTCCACAGCATCCAGCCTGGGAAGCCAGGCCACAACCTCTGCCGTAACTGCTCAGGGGAGTCAGGATTTGGTCAGTGACTGCCCACTTCCTTATTATGCCTCTGCTTCCAAATAAATATTCTATTCTCCCCCAGACCAGTCATGTTAGATGCTCACTTCTAGTGAGCTCACCTCCTTCTTCAGGACACTGACCACCAATCAGAGCATGGACCTGAAACCTTCTTACACGTACAGCTTTCCCCCTGCTCTGCCTGCTCTCGAGCCTCTGCCAAACGCTGGAGATGATGGTAAGAGCTCTTGCTGCAGCACATCCTGGATAAACACCATCTGCTTGTTTTCCTTTGGGTAGTCTTTGTTTCCCTTCAGCTGACCCAGAAATTTCTTGGTCCCCAGAGATATGGTCTGCACTGTCTGTTGCCATGGGCTCAAGCCTTAAACTGCATGTGGTACCCAAGGAGGTCCCTTGTGCCTTGCTGTTCACAGAGCGTCAAATCTGCAGTGATATGGCAAAAGAGTGTGTGGGTGAATTCTACTCATATTGGGTTCCTGGCTGTGTATTCGTCATTTCCTAGGATTGGGCTTTGTTATTGGTCCCCATTTGTTTGGAGAAACTAGCCCATTCCTTTGCATGCTTCTGGTTCACTTTTGTCCCGAGTTGTGCTGTCTCAAAGTGTTGCTTCCCATAAAAAGAACCACAGGGCGTGGACCCTGTGTTGGTTCAAAGTTATTTAATCCAGAAGCACAGTCTGGGAGTTTTGTGGTTCTTACCAAATTAGCGCTCACATGGGGAAACTTTATGTGGACCATAAAAAAAGAATAATGTTCTCTTCCTTCCATCTTCTATGTTTACCCTGAGATACTGGCTTCAGTCCAGAGAGGGCAATTCTTCTGGTTTTCCTGTAGGAGGGCCACAGCCTGTCAGACTGGTGCTTGTAGAGACCAGCCAAAGGTTTGGAGGTCTAGACACAGGGCACAGAATGCACAAACATCACTTTCAACCAAATGCCGCCATTACACACAGGTAACTTGATTCTACCTCTTCTCTTCCTCTAGAAGAAAAAAAGGGAACTACTTCTTCTGCTGCATCCTTCCATTATAGCCCCGATTCATGTGCCTAGCCCACCGAAGTCCACCAAAGCCATCTTCAATAGAACTCTAGGAAATAACCGTTTATTTGCAACACACGCTGGTGGGGCCAAGGAGAGGAATGCAATTTCTCAGACCCAATGTTATTCACATGGAGAGACCTCCAAACAAAATTCTGATTTAAAAGCACTTTCCTAAAATGACTTGCCCCAATCTAATGATCAATTTGAGGATCTTGACATAAACTGATTTCTCCAGGAGATCCTCCTCTCCCTTTTCCAGCTGTTGCTCCCTGTATCCCTCCCTCTGGCTCCCTGCTCCTCCAGTCTCTCCCTTGTATACTTCTGTCCATCCTCTTTTCCTTGAACAAACCCCCTCGACTTCCCATCGACATTTCTACACCTCAAAAATGCCAGCTGCTATCCAAAGCTCCATCCCATCTGTCTTAGGGTTTCTATTGCTGTGACCAAAACACCGTGACCAAAAGCAAGTGGAGGAAAGTGGTTTCTTTCACCCTTCCAGCTCGGAAGTCCATCACTAGGAGAGGTCAGTGTAGGAACGGAAGGTACCAACATGGGGGAAGATCAGAGGCCACAGAGAAGCCCTGCTTCACGGCTTGCTCCCTGTGGCTTGCTCAGCCTGCTGTCTTCGACCATCCAGGACCACCTGCCCAGGGGTGGCAGCACACACTGTGGGCTGGGTCCTCCCACATCAATTATTAATCAGGAAAATGTCCTACAGGCTTCCCCACAGGCCAATCTGGTAGGGGCATTTTCTCAATTGATCTTTTTCAAATAACCCTAGCTTGTGTCAAGTTAGCAAAAAACAAACAAACAAACAAACCTAACTAACCAGGACACCATCCATGAGCCAGATATTCTGAAAACTATAGAATTTAAACCTTAGACTTTAGTTTAGCACAAAGCTATAATTAAGGATTCCTTAAATCCAGACAAGACTTCTATTTCTAGAAGAATTTAGAGTTATTTTGAGTACATATGACCTGGGTTACCATACTTTACCAACTTAAACACATGTTAGATGGAATGTAAATCTTCAACAGTTCTGTTCCACGAAAGTACCTATAAGATCTGTCTTTCCATAATAAATATGAGGGTAAAAAGCGAAAATCCTAAAAGTAAAATAAAGCATTCTAAAATCCATACTCAAACATCTCCAATAAATGTAGATTAGACCATAATTAATCATATAAATGGAAAAGAGTGAAACTTTAAGATATTCCTAGCATAGACTAGAAAACAACTCTTTCATGCATCTTTAAAATGTTACTACATTGTGTGTGTGTGTGTGTGTGTGTGTGTGTGTGTGTGTGTGCGCGCGCGCGCGTGCGTGCACATACATGCTCCTGCAAGCATGAGGGCACACATGCATATGCCATGGCATGGAGGTGGTGGTCAGAGGACAACTTGTAAGAGCCAGTTTCTCCCTCCATGTGGATCTCAGGAAGTGAACATAGGTCGTCAGGCTTGGTGGCAGGCACTTTACCCAATGAGCCATGGAAAACAACTTTTAACAATAAGAAAAAAGGTATTAAGTTAATAGTGGGCTTTCACCTCATCCAGAGACATTCCCACAAGCCCTTACAGCCATACAGCTTGCACACCAGCTATCCTCCTAAGAATGGTTACTGGGAAGGCCCATAGGTTCAAGGATCTCATCTCAAATACTACATTCTACTGCTATGGACACACATAGTAAAGTATTCCAAGAGACTCTGATACCATATATAGCTCTCTTCCCATAACTTAAACAGCCTCTAAACTGGGTGTACCAATGCATACCTGTAATCCCAGCACTTGGGAGTCTGAAGCAGGAGAATTGCTATGAGTTTGAGGAAACTGGGCTACATACCAAGTATCAGGCCAGCAAGAATACTGCATGAACTTTTACTGGAGCAATTTGAACAAACATCTACTCACCTCAGAGAGGGCATCAATGAAAACCAAAGCAATGATTCTACCCAAGTCTAGCTTGGTAAAATAATGAATTCAATGGGCTTACTTATAGGCGTATAGTAAGGAGTCACTTAGGAGTGTGGGTGACCAGGCTTTTGTGCCAAGAAGCTTGATCCTGTTGACCTCAGACTGACATTCCATGCATTTTAGGAATGATATTCCAAGACACAGAGAGACTTGTTCTATGAAGTGTTGTGGCTGAATGTGAGCTCAAAAATGAAAGCGTCCTTGACCAGCTGGGTAACAACCAGGGACGACACTCTTGCCAACAGAACTGTCCTTAAGAAACCTACTGCTGACTCTGGCAGAAGTTACTAACGACTCCCTCCATCTTCAAATGGTGCCAGGTCAGTCTCCAGCCCTCAGCACAGGTGGACAAGTGCACTGCTTTCCGTTTCCTCTTGGCTGGCCACAGTGGCAGTTTTATCGTTCCCTGCCTGTGGGAAAGAATAAACTTAAACACGGTCTTACAGAAAGTCTTGGCTCTCTAGTTCATCCTCATGACCTGTGAAATTTGTTCTTTTGGCCTTGGCTAAGCAATTGATGTTTCTGGTTCTAAAGTTACTTACAAGGACTATTAATTATTCCCATTTTTGGCATTAAGGTCATGATTTCCGTCATTATGTTCCACCCAGGGTCTCAAATGCTTATGCATAGCTACTCTCCCATTAAATGACTCCATGGTAACACAATAATAAAAAGGTCAAGAAGACCTTACGATACAGTTGACTCTGGAGACAACAGGATCTAAGGTCTGAGAGGTAAAGGCATGGATATCTAGCCTTTCTGAATGGTAAAAAGAAAGGAGCGCATGCGCCAATACACAAAGGGGTGGTGTCAGACCCTGGCCTAAGACCCCTGTGCAACCAGCTACAAGAGTCAGGATTTGGTTAGTAACTGCCAATTTTTCCCTATTTTTTTTAATCTGTACTTCCAACTCAGGACCAACCAAAGAAAGCCAAATATCCACCCCAAACCAATTACAAGATGGGTTTCATCTTCAGTTAGCTCTGCAGCCTCCTCCATGGAGTCAAGGGACAATGCTCCCCTTCTGTCACTAGGAAGCTTTCTCACTCTACACCAGCCCCTGGCAGTCTCTGTCAGACACAGGACGATGGCTGTCTCTCTTGTTAAAGGGAGCTCTGAATGAATATAACCTCTGTTCTCATTTGGTAAGCCATCGTCTATTTCCACACTACATGTAACATACATATACACATGAATAGACACACATGTAGCAGGGCCATGTATAAAAGTCTAAAAGTCCCAATGGCCAGATGAAGAAGCCCACGCTCAGGAAGATAGTACAGTCTCGCCTGTTGTGCTACCTCCCTGGGGTTCAGTTGCCTGCATCAATAAATTCCCTCTTCCCGCACAGACATATCTGCTGTTCTTGGATCACTTCTCATTCCACTGCCGCACCAAGGCTCTACTCAAACCAGAAGCTGACCACCTGATAAGGCATGGGAGAACGACAAATGGGTCACCAGTGTATAAAGAAGTCATTGATCCCAATACCACATTCCAGCCAGGCATGTCCAGCCAAGGGACACTCATCAGTTCACCCCAGACTAACATACAAAAAGTGAACTTTTCTGTGTGTGCCATGTCTTGAGAAAGCTGAGGAGGTACGAAGAACCTCTCTCTATGCCCCAGGAATAAGTTTACACCAATTCCAGACACAACTGTCAAGCCCTTCACACGTATTTTCCATTAATTCTCACAACAGCCTGATGATGCAAGTACTATTAGCGAACCCATGGTGTAGAAGAGGAAACCAAAGCTAAGAAAATTCAAGTTCTTGGGTCTCTTACACATCCATGAGCCTCTGCCAGGAGAATTTGTATATCCAAAGGGGCTTCAACAAGATGCCCCAAATGAGAGACAAAGAAATACAATGCCTTGAGTGAGTAAGAGAGTTGCCTCTCCCAGAAAATGAGCTGAAGAGTTCTGTGGTAAGATATGTTCCATGCTTTCAAATTCTAAGAACTATGTAAATTACAGGCTACACCATGACTCCAAAATTATGGGTAGAGCCCATAATATGCTCACACCCCCAGTAAAGTTAGTACATATCAATTACATTAATTAACATTGGTGATATGAAATCATCTTGCTAAACCTAACTAATAACATCATAACAATGCACTGAACACTAAAAACCTCACACTAATTCCAGACACAACTACCAAGCTCTTCACATCTTTCCTCATTTAATTTTCACAACAGGCCAGGAAACTGAAGCTGAAAAATCTGGGGAAAGATCCCATAGCAGAACAGGAGCTAGAGATCAACATTATCTGTCAGACAATTCTACATACAGTCCTTACTTGACTGACCACACACATTACCAGCTCAAGCATGACAGCTTAAGATGAAGGACAGCAATCATTCACCATTACTCAGGAACTAAAAATTAAATCCTAATGTCTGCTCAGTCAGTTCATTATCAATATTGTCAGTTCCAGTTAGAGCCATGCATTGTACTTTGATAAATACAGGACATAAATCCTTCTTGGTGTCTCAATTGACTGTAGTTTTTAAATTAACCTGGCATTAGCAATTGTCTCCCAAATTATTTAAAATAAGCAGTAATTTCATATAATAGTCTATTTTCATATCAAGCCAGCATTTCAACAGCATTTTATAGCCTAATACTTAACTATTACATTTTAGTCAATGATCCCATAAAATACATGAAAGTCAGGCTAAAATTAGTGAAAATATCTAGAAATCATATTAATATTTGAAGGTCTTTTTAAGGACTAGGTTCAGTAACTTGCAGCTTGAATACACAGTCAATTTTTATCAACAAAGAAATATTTCAAATAATTTCCATGGGACATGGAAATCCCATGAGATACAAAATGTCCACAAACTTATTTAATTTCCTCAGTGTTGGAATGTATCATTTCTTAAATTTGAATATAGAATATACATAATCTGGGCATTAACATATTACAAAAGCCTACTTAAGAAGCAGCAGGGGCTGGAGAGCCGGCTCAGTGGTTAAGAGCACTAGCTGCTCTTCCAGAGGACCCAAGTTTGAGTCCCAGCGCCCACAGGGCAGCTCATGGCCAGCTGTAACTCTAGTTCCAGGGACCCGATGCCTTGTTCTGGCTTTCTCAGGCACCAGGAACACAAGTGGTGCACACACACACACACACACACACACACACACACACACACACACACGCTGGCAAAATACTCATACAAATAAAAAATTATAATTGAAATTTTAAAAAAAAAGAAGAAGCAGGATACTAACTAGAGAGCTCTAGCTTCCCCTGTCGCCCAGTCTCGTCCCCTCCAGAGTCTGTGCCTAAAATCTAGAGCAGCACACTAGTCCAAAGTGAGAACTTACTGTTTAAACACATAACTGGCATCAGTCTTTGCCAGTCCCGGTCAATTGCCACAGAAGCACAAATCCAGCCACAGAAGACAGACTGAACAGGAGTGCTGTGGGATGGTCTGTATGTCAAACATGTTGCTTATTGGTCAATAAATAAAGCACTGATTGGCCAGTGGTCAGGCAGGAAGAAGTATAGGTGGGACAAGGAGGAGAGAATTCTGGGAAGTGGAAGGCTGAGGAGACACTGCCAGCCGCCGCCATGACAAATAGCATGTGAAGATGCCGGTAAGCCACAAGCCATGTGGCAAGGTATAGATTTATAGAAATGGATTAATTTAAGATATATAAGGACAGTTAGTAAGAAGCCTGCCACGGCCATACAGTTTGTAAGCAATATAAGTCTCTGTGTTTACTTGTTTGGGTCTGAGCGGCTGTGGGACTGGCGGGTGAGAGAGATTTGTCCTGACTGTGGGCCAGGCAGGAAAACTCTAGCTACACAGGAGTGGCCGCAGTGTAAACATTTAAAGGTTTATTCATTTGTTTTAAATTATTTTATGAGCTTTATTTGTGGACAAGGACATTTGTATTTCATGTAATTTCCATATAATATGAAATATTGTTCTTTTGATTTTTTTCCTAAACATTTAAAAAAAAATGTAAAAATCCATTCTTTTGTACTGGCTATGGGGGTGGGGGGAGGAGGGTAGGCCTAACTTGTAACTTGGTCTTTAGCTTCTGGTTTGCTTACCCTGGTCTACAAGTTCCTTTTTTTTTTTTTTTTTTTTTTTCATACTCTCATCCTCAATGAAGTCCACATTTTACATGTTTCTTCCTCCATGCAGATAAGACACGTAGGAAGCACTCATCCAATGCTTGCTTTATCCCAGGCCACATGAAAAGTGTGTATTAGTTATTCTCTATTACTACTGTAATAAAACACCCAGAGGAACAGCAACTTAAGAAGGAAAGAGTTTGTTTCCTCTTATAGCTTGTGGCTAGGAGGGAAGTCAAGGCAGGAACTCAAGGCAGGAACTTGGAGGCAGAGGCTCAAGCAAAGGCCATGAAGGAATGCTGCTTATTGGCTTGTTCCCCATGGCTCCCTCAGCCTGGTTTCTTACAGCATCCAGGACCACCAGCCCAGGGATGGCACCGCCCCCTATGGATGGGCCCTCCCACATCAACCATTAATCAAGAGAATGTCCCTCAGGCTTGCCCACAGGCTATCTGATGGTGGCATTTTCTCAATGAAGGTCTCCCTCTTCCCACCTGACTCCAGCCTGTGTCAACTGCCATAAAAACTAGTCAGCACAGTGTGGGTGTCCATTCATTTATTCTCCTCTCAGCCTTCGGGTCAGTCTGTCCCTGCTTCTACTGGACAGCGGGGAGAACCGGGGCTCAGAGACAAGTATCATGAACCAGCACACCTGTGAGGCAGTGAGACTTCAGTCCCTGTTCGTAGGACCCTGCTATTAGATACCTAACTAGAAAGATCTTCTGTGGGGCAGGAGGCAAGACGAACTGTACGGACCTATCAGGACTGGCCAGACAAAGGTGTTTGCCTCAAAGGCTGATAACGTGAGTTCACTCCCCAGGGACCACATGACAAGAGGAGAGAACGAACCCCCAAAGTTGTCCTTTGGCCCCCACACGTATACTATGACATGTAGGCCTGCTCACATATGCTCATTCACACACAAGTAAATAAATGTTTAAAAACTGAACCAGGAATGACAATACTAAAAATTACAGTAGCAGAGCCAAGGTCACAATTATCAGCACAATGAGGAAAATTCATATTCTCACACTTTCAAAGTGCCTAGCCTCGGGTCTCTTCTCTTTAATGGTGGGTACCCTCAGTTTCAATGCAACAATACTTAGATTGCATGTGAGAGGATTAAATATAACAAAACATTTATTCGAAGTCCAGGAAGGTCACCTTCACACTTACATCTTTCTGGGATGAGTAAGAGCAGCTATCCCTGTATGCTCTTCCTTGAGGCTTGTATCAAGAAAGGAGCTCCAGCATGCTCCCAAGGTTACTAGGTCACATTTTTTTCATAACAACAGAGATTGACATAGGATTTAACCTTCCCTCCGGATCACGCCCTCTAGGAAAGCAATCGCAGTCTCCTCCTCATGTGATGAGAGGCAAGGACTACGTGGGAAGGAGAGAGAGGGAGGTGAATAGAAATAGTATCCAGAGACACGGATCTCTGAGCCAAAGGAGCTTCCAAAACAAAGGTCAGAAGGTCTGAGTGTGAGGAGAGCCAAATACTGGTTCTAATATCAAGGGACCTTAGCAGGGGTTGGGCAACTGGGGCAAGTTCAAGAGAGCCAGCAGCAGGAAAAGCTGGCACTAGTTAGCAGAGAAGGGGAATTTTTTGTTCAGTCTATGGCTTTACACACTCCTTCTAAAAGTATATATTGGCTATCACTTTTGTACCACAATGCAGGCCTTGTAGACACGGCAGGGGACAAGCCAGGCATGGTTCCTGTTCTTGACAGGCTTACAGGTTTATCACTGGAAGAAATCCAAGGAAGAAATGCTGAATCTTACAGGAGTATCAGTTGAGAGACATCCACTGCAGGTACCACCTAAGGTAGCTTCTTAAAACAGGTTTCCAATGGCCTCTACCTCATGGTACGCCCACTGTATGGAACTCCCTACCGAGCATGGGCTAAACCTAATGACTTGCTTCTGTTGAACAACTATTAACGCATTATTAAAAACTGTGGCTTCTGTATTGCTTACACTCCCTCTTTCTCGCTTGCTCTAGAGGAAGCTAGCTACTATACTGTAAATTGACCTAACAGGGAGGCCTAAAGGCAAAGACTAAAAGAAGTCTCTAGTCAAGAGTGCAGAAGGAACTGAAGTTCTCAGTCCAAAAGCCTTCAAGGAACTGAATCCTGCCAATAACCTCAGGAGAGCTTACAAGATTGTTTCCATTCAAGCCTTCAAAAGACACCGCAGCCTTGGGTGGTACAACCACATGTTAGAGACATCGAATCCAGCTACAGGAACCAGACTCCCGACCCACAAAACAGGTAACAAGAAGCATCATTGTTTAAAGCACCTAAGTTCAGGAGAACTTTCTTATATAACATTAGACAACGCAGATAAACTGAGTTGCTCAGAAAATACCCACTTAACACCCTCAAGCTTCTCTTGCTTCTCACAAGGGAAATAGTTTGCACAACATTTACTAACAGACCTAGATGTTCTGGTAACAGCAACACTAACATGAGGCATGAAAACAACTCCTAACAGGCAAAGCTGATAGTCCCAACTTTGCAACAGAACACACATCACTTGGATGAAAGAAAAAGTCCATCTCTTGGTGATGCATTCAGGACAGAGGGGCTGCAGAGCCGACTCAGTGGTTAAGAGCACAGAATGTTCTTGCAGAGGACCAAAGTTTGATTCCCAGCACCCACACCAGGCAGCTCACAACCGCCTGTAACTCCAGCTCCTAGTGACCTGATATCCTTCTGACCTTCTCCTACACACACACACACACACACACACACACACACACACACACACACACAC
>CABHPR010144425.1:0-10641 GCA_902168415.1 Peromyscus melanophrys | reverse complement strand
AGCAGCTGGTCCATGCACCGCGGGGGCTCAGCAGCTGGTCCATGCACTGCAGGGGGCTCAGCAGCTGGTCCATGCTCTGCGGGGGCTCAGCAGCTGGTCCATGCACCGCGGGGGCTCAGCAGCTGGTCCATGCACTGCGGGGGTTCAGCAGCTGGTCCATGCACTGCAGGGGGCTCAGCAGCGAACTAGCACCTGTGCCCAATACCAGTTAACAGCTCTCCACCCACAATAAGCACAGCAAAGAAAAATGTGTCTAGAGGGCTATGGCTGTGGCTCAGTGAGAGTTTGCTACCATGCATGAGGGCCTGGGTTCAACCCCTAACATTGAAGGGGGGAAAAAAGATACCAACAAATGTCTTCCCAGACAGCAAAATCACCTCTAGCTGAAAACTCCTTCAGTGACTAGTTCCCATTTTTCCTGACAGTCTCACGGAGAAGCATTAACACTGTCTTTCCAGTTAGGAAAACTGGAAGTCTGGTTGGGCAGCAGCAAGCGCGGTGGTCTGCGTGCTTTCCCACTCTAGCTGGGGCGCTCCTAGACACGCCCACCTCCCACTGCAGCCATCATTTATTTCTCCTCTCTGCTCCTCTTCCTTCAGCTCAGGTCCATTCCACGGCTAATTATCTTTTAGGATCTTGGCAGAGTAGGGAGCGAACAAGTAAATGCTGAAAGTCTGAGAAAGCACTTGTGCGGAAGGAGACCTCGTCTCGTGCTCTGAACACCAACACCCAACCGACCGTAGTGAAAAGCAGCAGAGATGTCTGATGAGGAGGAACTAAGCTGTCAGTCCAACACCCAACTAGAAAGTGGGAAGAAGCGACTACACATGAAAACCTCACAAATGAAGCAAAATGTCCACCTGCTCCAAGTTACAGATTTGATCTTGAAAGATTAAACACATGGGAAAGAGAAGCTAATTATTGTGTCCTATTTTTATATGTGAAAATTACTTACGGTCTATCTGTTAAACAATTCCAAATGATCTTAAATGATAATTGACTAGGAAACTAGGCCAATTTACACCTACAATCCCTCTGAAACCACCTCAAAATTGGGATAACCACAAAAGAAAAGAAAAACACTTCTATGAGTATCAGTTTCAGTTTCTCAGCCATCAGTTCCCAAGGCCAAGACCAGGGAAGGTGTATTTAACTAAACACAATGGATGAAAAAGGAAGAACTTTTTAATTTGGACTATGCAACGGAAATCCTATGAATCTCACACTCAAAACAGCCATTCTTGTAATGAATACATGCCGAATATTATTAGATAAAAAATGAGGACTGTCTTCTAGCTCACTCATTGTCAATGTTATTTGGAGTATTAGATGATTTGCTTAATGTCTCTATTTCATCCAGTGAGGGAAGACACACTAGTGCTCACACAGATTTACCTTTTTAGAAAATGAATTAGACAACGGAAGCGAATAGACTCAGAAGCACACTCTTCTTGGTGTTTTACTGTCTCAAGGAGGGAGGGACAGAGGGAGAGAGGAAGGGATGGGAGGAGGGAAGGAGGGAGGAAGGGAGGGAAAAGAAGAGAGAGGAAAGTCTATTAGTTACTTTTGTTATTGCTGTGTCAAAACACTGACAAATCAACAAGGATGGAGGGGCTTATTGTGGATCAATGTGAGGACACAGTCCACAATGCTAGAGAAAGTGTGATTGAAACAGTGGCTCTACAGAGGGATTGAGGACACCACGAAAACTCGGCCCACAGAATCACCTGAGCAGGGCTCACAGCGACTTGATCGGCAACCATGGAGCCTGCGTGGCCCTGTGCTAGGTCCTCTGCATGTATTGTCACCTTGGGGTTTTTGTGGGACTCCTAACAGTGGGAGTGGGGGTGTCTGTGACTCTTTTGCCTGCTCTTGGGACCCTCTACCTCCTAATGGGTTGCCTCTCCCAGCCTTGATATGAGGGTCTGTGCCTAGTCTTGTTGTAACTTGTTATGCCATGTTTGGTTGATATCTCTGGGAGGCCTGCTCTTTTCTGAAGGGAAACAGAGGAGGAGTGGATCTGGGGGAGAGGGAAGGTGGGTGGTGGCGGGGGAGAGCCTTGGAGGAGTAGAGGGAGGGGAAACTGTGGTGGGATGTATTGTGTGATTGTATGAGAGAAAAATGAATAAATTTTTTTTAAATAAGAAAGTGGCTCTCTCTGTGGGGTGAAGAGCATGAAGCTGCTGCACATTACAGCCACAGTTTGGAGGCAGAGAGAGAGAAATGCTGAAGTTCAACTCATTTCCTCCTTAAAAAAAAAAAAAAAAAAAAGCGCCGGGCGGTGGTGGTGCACGCCTTTAATCCCAGCACTCGAGAGGCAGAGGCAGGTGGATCTCTGTGAGTTCGAGGCCAGCCTGGGCTACAAAGTGAGTTCCAGGAAAGACGCAAAGCTACACAGAGAAACCTTGTCTCGAAAACAAACAAACAAACAAAAAGGCAGTCCAGGGGCTGGAGATGTGACTCAGCCATTAAGACCTCTTGCAGAGGACCCAGGTTGACTTCCCAGAACCCACATGATGGCTCACACACACAAAAAAAATAAATACATCTTTTTCTTTAAAAAAGAAAAAAAGCTCTAGTTGTTAAGAATGGTCCATAAATATATGCATTCTTTTTAATGTCTTACTTTCTTCAGCTATACTTGTTACATTTATTTGAGTGTTCTATATTGTGAAGCCCCAAATCACTTGTTAGAAGAAAGTCAAAAAAGACTGAAAATTCAACCATAGAAACAAATCAGATTGTTTAATTCAGGATAACCAATATGAAAATAAATCACAACAATTAAGCCAAGTGAAATATTCAAAATATCTTTGCTCTTATTCCTAGTGTGATGGTAATAAAGAGCGACTCTGATTACACTTTTCTGTCATCAAGATACAAAGAGTGGGATCATGGGATTATCCTGAGTTTCCTAACTCTGGTGACCCTCCAAAACATCAAGAGAAAATTTCAAACTGTGGGCTCCACCCTAGCTATTGCAAACCAGTATCTCTGGTGTTGAGTTTTGTTGGTTTTGTTTTCTATTTTCTTTCTGAGTTTCCTCTAGTGTTTCTGATTTGAAGCGGGGCTTGGAACCTCTTGGTCCAGACCTCACACTTTGCCTGGCTGTGTGTGCTAGGAGACGGCCTTAGTGCTGGGCTCTAAAAAGAAGAATGGTGCAGCACCAACACCAAGGCAGCCACTGCTCCTGAGACTTCAAACAGAGACAAGTGTGTGCACTATAATGGCAGTTACAAAGCAAGGGCCAGCACAATGGCCTTGTGATTTTGAGCATGCTAAAACAAAACCTAAGTATAACAGTTCTTTCTCCAATACGAACAGAGCCTGAGCCTTTTGTTGACAGCAAGAAGCTGCCTGGAACTGCCTATCAGGGACATGGGTTGGTTTCTCTGGTGTTCTCTTGTCACAGATGTCCATTAGATGTGGGCCCAGCATTCTGTTAGTCATATCAGAAGCTAAAATTGAACCAAACAGTTCTGCGCAACTAGAACTTAACTGTCAAGACAAGGAGATAAAGCCTAATCACCAACGATGAGAAGTGAGGCATATTAGGATATATGAAAATGCTATTTAAAATTTATCAAAAATGTGCCATATAAGAGTCACTAAATGTATAAGGGTTTTATATGTATCTTAAAGTTACATTCAAATTTTAGCTGTAGTGCTGTGGGATGGTCTGTATGTCAAACATGTTGCTTATTGGTCAATGAATAAAACACTGATTGGCCAGTGGTCAGGCAGGAAGAAGTATAGGCGGGACAAGGAGAAGAGAATTCTGGGAAGTGGAAGGCTGAGGAGACACTGCCAGCCGCCACCATGACAAACAGCATGTGAAGATGCCGGTAAGCCACGAGCCATGTGGCAAGGTATAGATTTATAGAAATGGATTAATTTAAGATATAAGAACAGTTAGCAAGAAGCCTGCCACAGCCATACAGTTTGTAAGCAATATAAGTCTCTGTGTTTACTTGGTTGGATCTGAGCGGCTGCGGGACTGGCGGGTGACAGAGATTTGTCCTGACTGTGGGTCAGGCAGGAAAACTCTAGCTACACTGTAGTATGAATAGAATACAGATATTTGAAATGTTAACTGGGTTAACTTTGACTACTCAAAAATGCTATGAACTAAAATTGTTCCTAATTACTACGAGAGATCTAACCATTTTGTTTTATTACAAAGCCTGATGCACACACTCACCATCACCACCAACTCTTATAAAATGCATCAGTTTGATCCCAGTCTAAAACATCACAATCCTCAAACCATTCATCACATCATAGGAGTTCTCAGTCCTCTTCGTGCATGATAAAGTGATTTTGAAACCTTCTGAAATGAGAGTGCCAGTAACATAGTAGACTATCCTGAATGTGTCCTTCCTGCTGGTCCTCCTTGGTTATTTCACTATTCAGATTATCTGCTGCTTGTGTCTGTGAAACCTGGATCAGGGCACGCTGGTGTTAGATAATATTCCTTCACCATGACAACACTGTCACCTTTGCTAATGCATCCAAGCCCTCCGTGTCTTAAAAAAAAAATAAGGAGCTTTTATAACCTCTCTAGTTGAGCTCTTCTTACCACCTAAACAGAAATAAAGGTAATCAAATTCCATTTCAATGAAGAATACAGTCATCCTCTGTCACCACTTTCTTTTCCAAGAGAGTCCTTGCAGGAAGTGTATGAGCCAGTCATCAATGCTAGAGACCCGACTGTAGACGAGGACCAAGCAAGTCACACGTCACAATCTCTAACTCTTATTTTAACAATGACTCCATGCCTGTGACTAAAACAGTTGGATATGTGGGGAGAGCTAGAATTCACAGGTATCTTCTTACTCTGCTGTGGAGTCACAATTCTCACAGGTGATTCTTATTTAATCTCCTTTACATTCCCCTCTGCAATGGTTTGAATGAGAATGTCCCCATATTCTTGGGTTGAACACTTGGTCCCCAGGTGGTGGTGCTGTTTGGAGGTTTAGGTGGCTCAGCCTTTCTGGGGGAAGCACCTCACTGAGGACAAGCTTTGAGAGTTCAAAGTCTCACTCATCTCCAGTTTGTTTTCTCTGCTTTGGACTTGAGGTTAAGGTTGTGAGCTCTCAGCTTCCTGCTGAATAGAATCTCTTTAAGTTTGGTGATCATTGAGGGGAATTTGAACTGATTCCATTGTTCAGAGATGGGTGTGCA
The DNA here is from genome assembly GCA_902168415.1 of Peromyscus melanophrys. Taxonomy (NCBI): domain Eukaryota; kingdom Metazoa; phylum Chordata; class Mammalia; order Rodentia; family Cricetidae; genus Peromyscus; species Peromyscus melanophrys. Next base: position 5,457 of record CABHPR010144425.1, on the reverse strand, counting down.
TGCACCTGGTATAGGTGAGGGTCCCATGTTGCTAATAGGTTCCTAGGCACATTGTTGGAGAGTGGTGTGGGCATAGCCCAAGACAAGTTGAGTCCCAAGTTGTTAAACCGTTCTCTGTTTGCTTGCCTTCAGGGTTCAAGAATAGATGAGGAATTAATCTTCTCTTGGATAGACAGGGGAGATTAGATATACATGGGGTTGACAAAGTAAATCAGAAACCAATGCAGGCCAAAGCATACTGGGGGTAGAATACTGTGAGCATGTAGAACAAGGAAAGGAATTTTAGAAGTTCTCTTGGAAATGATAGCATTTGTATTTGCCCTGGGAGTCTATACTTTAAGCTTTAAGAAGTCAGGGTCTGTGGATTCCCTTGGGTATCCCTCTGGGCATTAAGTGTTGTCCTTTGGTCCACACTGTGCTTCATAGCTGTTCAGTATGAAAATGATTTGTACTTGTAAAAATGGTATTAGAAAGCTCTCCCTTGGCGGGGAACATTGGCTACTTTTCTGTTGCTGTGATAGACTATGACAAAGGCAATGTAAGGAAGAAAGAGTTATTTTGCTTGTGGTTCGAGAGTGATGACTCAGAGCAACAGCAGGATATCTGAAAGTCTCTAGGAGAGTACAGAATTGGTGTTGCAGCAGAAGCCAGAGGCCTTAAACAAGCCTAACGACTCATTGCAACGAACATTTGCAAGTAAAGTTGTTTGGGCTGATGGGGCAAAAGGGTGTGCTGTGTGACACACCGCAACTTCCGATGCCACTACAGCAAACGAATACGTGATGGAGATTCAGGAGAGCTGGAGGAGCAGACTGGTACAGGTACAGAAAGAAGGCTGTGGCTGATAGAGGAGCAGGTCGTTGCCCAGAAGGATCGACAAGATGGGTTTTTTATTTGTTCAGTTTCTTTTTTTCTTCCTTTTCTTTCTTTTCTAATTTTTAATTTTTTAGTTTTGATTTTTTTATTAACTTTTGGGGGTGGAAGGACTAGGAAATGAGCAGGATTGGAGTATGTGATGTGAAATATCCAAAGCTTCAAAAAAACTATTTCATTTAAAAAAAAAGGCTGGAGAGATTGCTCCGAAGTCAAGAGCACTTGCTGCTCTTCACAGGACTCCTGTTCAGTTTCCAGAGCCCACAGCAAGCAGCTGACAACCACCTGCAACATGGCTACGGGAGATACAATGCCCTCTGGTGGCTTCTGAAAGCACCTGGACACACGGCATATACTCACACAGACACATAGACACACAGACACACACACACACACACACACACACACACACACACACACGTGAATAATATATAAATATTTTAAAAATTGAAGGAAACTGCCAAAATCATGAAAAAAATGGCCAAAAAGCTATAGATTGCATTCTTCCAAAACCTTCAGCTTTCCTTTAAGAAACAAGAGGAAATCTGTTGCTGCACTAGAAAGACAAGATCCGCCCCTTTGGGGAACAAGAAGAGGAAGTTCACAACAGCAACTAGCAACAACTGTACAGGCCCAGTTTCATAAAAGTGGCTTAATTTTGGTGGTTAAATAAACAGCTGGCTGAAAAGGAGCCAAAAATAAGGCTGTTTCAATAGTAAAAAATTATCTCAGTTAATGGTAAAAATTATCTCAAGTTATGGTTCTTTTTCCATTCTAAACCAGTGACAGCCAAGAAAAGACATGACCATATTAAATGCAAATGTGGACCAGTATCTTCTCACAATGAAACTGTAATAATACTTTCCACACAACGTCTCTCCAGAGGACAGGACCCCTGATGAATAATCACGTTCATCTAGCTGCTTCTTCAGCTTTTCTGTCAAGTCTATTTTACCCTGCACAAAAGGCCTACCACTCAAGTTCCTGGAAATTCTCCCACTGAATTTGGGGGCGGGGGGGATGGAACTGCAATCAACTCAATACCAGGTGTCTAGTAATGTTCTTATTTCTATGCCAAAATAGAATTCTATGACTTTCTTTTCACAGCTTGCTTTTAAAACTAAACTAGCTGGGTCATTCCCCTACCACCCACTTAAATGGCTGAATGAGGAAAATGTTATAAGGATTTCAAAGAGCAAAAAGGAACAAAGGACAGCAAACAGTAGTGATGGGCTGCCTGGTACTCTGACTTGACAAGGATTCTACAGACAAAACTAGGTTTCGTGGGAAAGTCGCATTATTTATTAGTGATGTCTGCCATCAGAATCTAGACAGGAAGTGATGGTGTGCTAATTTTCTTGGAAGCAACCTATCAACATACCAACTGGAAGTAAGAGGAATGAACTGAACAAAGCATGGCACATCACGCAGTCCTCCCTCAACTTGACGTGCCATACTTTGCCCAAGCCCATAGGAGGCCTGTCCCTTTCCGAATGGAGGCGGAGAAGTGGATGGGAAGGGGAGTAGATAGGAAGTGGGGGGAACTGGGGAATGGAAGGAGAGGAGGGAGGGAGGAGAAACTGTGGTCTGCATGTAAAATTGTAGTGGTATTTGCTCGGGCCATGACCTTGAGCTACAGGGCCCGAAGGAGGCGGTGCTTCCTGCTGTTGTACAGGACCTCTTACAAGGAGAGGAAGAAGAGTCACATCCCTCTTCTCCCTGCTCCAGCCTGTGAGGTGGATTTGCTCCCAGTCAGAACAGAAGACAACTTCAGCTGTCTACTCTGTTCTGTATTTGTGAGTGTATTTCCTCATTTTACCTTAATAAATTTCCCTAATACTTATTAAACAGACTCCTGTGGATTTATTACTTTATCTGGCACCCAAGCACGACCCCAACTCACCCCTACTGGGGCTACTTGCATGACCAAACCCTAACGCCCTAACGCCCACAGGCAGCTGCTGGTGAGTTTCTCCTCTGCCCTGCAGAGCCCCTGTGAACCGTTGCCCCCACCCCACCCTGGGAAGTGCCTGACCCCTGCCCAGGTGACCGACTGAATATGGCGGCCTGTGTTGGGAGCCTGTGGGCCAGGCAGCTCCTGCTGCGGTGGCCCTTGTCACCACTGCCAGAAGCATGCACCTTCTGTGGCAGATGGAGAACCGCTTCAGAGAGAAAGGCATACCACTAGGCACCTTTCTAGTACTGTACTTGTAGCAGCCGGATCAGGTAACAGACCCCCACCTGGTTAGAGATTACCAGCAGACTTCCTTTACTTTTAAAACTGTTCAGTGTGGCTGCTGCCAACTCCATTTTTTGAAACTCCCGTAGCCACTGCCACCACCATTTTGTGCGCAGCCACCGCAGAGCACAGCCAGTCCTACAGAGTATCTGTAGGTGTCCCAGGTAGCTAATTGTTTGTTTGGTGTATTGCCTCATCTATTGTGAGCCCGGCTAGCTCAGTTGGTAGAGCATGAGACTCTTAATTTCAGGGTCACAGGTTCATGCCCCACATTGGGCACCAATTGTAGCCAGAAATTTCTGGTCAGGACAAATCTCTCTGACCCACATCTTGCAGCCACTTGGTCCCAAGTAAACACACAGAGGCTTATATTACTTACAAACTGTATGGCCTATGAGTCAGGTTTTTTGCTAGCTAGCTCTTATAACTTAACTCAACCCATTTCTATTAATCTATATGTTGCCATGTGGCCATGGTGTTATCAGTCTGCTGGCATCTTGCTGCTCATTGAGCAGCAGGTTAGCGTCTCCCCTGACTCCACTTTTCTTCATCTCATCTTCAGTTTGAATGTACTACCTAATCTTATCCTGCCCTGCCATAGGCCAATGCAGCTTTACTTATCAACCAATCAGAGCCACACATATTCACAGCATACAGAAAGACATCCCACAGTACTTCCCCTTTATTATCTAATCAAAAAGGAAGGTTTTAACTTTAACATAGTAAAATTACATATAATAGAACAGTTATCAAGCAAGAATTAGTTACAATAGCTAGTCTATTTGTATTTGGCAAAATAAGAAAATAGTCTATCATCTACCCTATATTTGTGAGTCTAATGTTTCGTATCTAATTTATCTTTTATCATAACTAAGGAAGACAATAAAGTGATAAATCCACAGGAGTCTGTTTAAGAAGTATTAGGGAAATTTATTAAGGTAAATTGAGGAAATACTCATGAATACAGAACAGAGTAGACAGCTGAAGTTGTCTGCTGATCTGACAGGGAATGTGACCCTTCTCCCTCTCCTTTTAAGAGGTCATGTACAATGGCAGGAAGCACCGCCTCCTTCGGGCCCTATAGCTCAAGGTAAAATACTACTACATAAAATAAATGAAAAAAAATGTTACTTAAATAAATGAAAAAAAGAAGAGGAACAAACTGAGATGCACATTTACCAGCATGACCATTTGTAAGTTCCTTGAGTTTTGCTAAAATAAGTTAGTTCATGGGACTGCAGAGACAACTCAAGCATCCACACTGGGTAGCTCACAACCACCTGTAACTCCAACTCTGGGGACTGGGCACCTCTGGCTTCCACAGGCACCTGCACATACATGCACATGTCTACACACAACACATAATTAAAAATTAAATATGTCTGAGAATAAGCTAGTTCATAATCACAACTAAGAGTTTGCTGACCTGGCCTGAAGAACTGATTATTTGGTACAGAGACATGATCCAAATCAACCAGAAGCAACAATAATAACCCCACTAAGGGTTCGGGACACACATCTTTAAGGTTGCATTCTGACAGCTCAGTGGAGCTGTTGGCAATGTGCTGTGGAGAAAGGCACTGAACACAAAGCACCTGCTCCCATCTCCAAGTGTGACTCAGACTTAGAATGACCCTGAGCTTTCATCCCTTCATCAGTTAAATGAGGATAATGGCTCCTGCACTCATCTCAGAGGAGGTGGAGGATTAAAATGAGAACACAGGTGAAGCATTCAGAGTCCAACATAGCTTGGACAACTTCAATCTCACGCATGGGAGACATTCCAAAAATAAACCCTTAAGAAGTTCACTCAAGCCAACATTGCAAATTATTCTCCACTGAAAGACGGCCATGAGGAGCAGGGGGTCAGAGCTTCCTGCTGTGCCCTGGATGGAGGCCAGTGTCACTCCATCTAAGTATCCTGGCCACAGATTTCAGTAAGCACTGCTGACCATGCCCCCTCCTTAGTGACAAAACAAAACTAACGTAGCCATGTGGTGACTGCTGCCGAGCACACCCAGCACATTAGCGGAAGTGCAGAGAAGACCTGCAGGCCAGAGCTCCTACCCTGGGGCAGCCCCCTCACCTGCTCTCAGCTCTTCCTCAGCCTGGCTCACACCATGGCTCAGCAGCTGACTGAGTTCATGGAAGCCTACTCTCGACTTGATAAGATGGTGGTGGCACCATTACACCAAGGGAACTTGGAACTGTCAGGAGATCAGTGGATTATAACCCAATGGTAGATGAATTGTAGGATGTGATCAACAAAATGGAGGCTGACGGGAACTGCATCATTGATGTCCCAGAATTCTTTACTATGATGACTCGGGGGTTGGGGGGGGGGG
>CABHPR010144424.1:52429-67411 GCA_902168415.1 Peromyscus melanophrys | reverse complement strand
CACTACACGTTACACACCATCTCATACTGCTGTGGAATGTCATTCTGTATGCTGTGAATATGTGTTGTTCTAATTGGTTGATAAATAAAATGGTGATTGGCCAGTAGCCAGGCAGGAAGTATAGGTGGGGTAAGTAGATGAGGAGAATTCTGGGAAGAGGAAGGACTGAGTCAGGAGTCGCCAGCCAGACACACAGGAAGCAAGATGACAAGGCAGAACTGAGAAAAGGTACCAAGCCACATAGCTAAACACAGATAAGAATTATGGGTTAATTTAAGACGTAAGAGCTAGCTAGTGAGACGCCTGAGCCATTAGGCCTTACCTTACAGTTCGTAATTAATACAAGCCTCTGTGTGTTTACTTGGGACCAAGCAGCTGTTGGACAGGGGTGGGAGAGATTCCGCAGGACTGGAGAAAACTTCTGGCTACATCATACCCCCCACTACACACCACCTCCCCCACCTCTGGGACATGGGTCCTGGGCTGGCCATGTGTAAGTCTCTGGGCCTTTGGGAAGAGTCCCATAGAGGTGACTTCAGAGAGGATTGGAGCTATAAGGAAAGCACAGGAAGCTTTGAAGGCAAAGGACTGTGCATCCAGCAAATGCTTCCTCAACACCTGCTGAGTGGAATTTGCTGGAACATATGGAGGCTACAGTTGGCTGCACAGCAGGCTTCCTGGCCAGAAACTCCTAAAGAGAGAGCCAGACTGGCCTGTGACTGGTACCGCTGTGGCTCCTGCATCTCTGCTTGGATGTGCTGCATGCATTACAGGCATTCCCACCGCACCGTGCAGGCCTGAGAGGCTCCTCAGTTGTTCCCCAACCAACTGATGGTGTGCATAGCGGGTTGTTAGCGCTTCCCCAGGCAAGCCCTCACGGGAGCTGGGATCCAGCTGTCCTGGAGAACAGAACCGCAAGCCAGATTCTTTGTTGGAGAAAGCAAGCATGGCTTTCTAATGCCGTGAACAGTGCCTGAGAGACGCAGGCACTCGGGATGAATGAGTGGGAAGCTGGAGCTGCTGTTCCCAACAAGCCTTTTCTATGCAGAGACCCAAGAGAATTAATGCCAGCATTTCTCGGGTGTGGGAGTAAGGGTGTGTGGGTCACTCCTCCTCCAGCTGCTGTGAGACATAGCAACCCCTCTCCTCCGTGAGCCCCTCGAAGACCACCACACTTGGGAAGCACACCCCCGTCCAGCGTCCTAAGATGACTTAGGACAAAGTGGTGCGAAGCCTCCGACTGCCTCTGTGGCGGCGGAGACGGCTCAGACCAAGGCTAAACTGATCCAAAGCATTTGGCCTCTGCTTCGTTCCCTCTATGCCCCTACTTGCGGGTTTCTCTCAGGCTCTGCTTCCAGGGCTACCCATGAGACAGCCCCTAGAGGCTGCTGCACTCTCCCTCTGAGCTGAACTTTGGAACGTTCTCAGGGAGTTTTAAAGCCAAACTGTCTTTTGAAAGGTGAGGAGATTGACGTTCAGGGTTGGAGAAGGACATGTGGCTGCTGGAAGCTCAGGGCACAGAGTGTCTTACTCTTGTACCTATAGGCCATGAGACTTGTGTCACAGGGGATTTCAGGGTATAAGCCTCCATCCTGACAGTCCTAACAAGCTAGGCATGGCTACCCATGCCCAATATGCCAGTCAAAGAGACAAGAAAGAGGAAGAAGCAGAGAAAGAAGAATCAATTACTTAACGTGGCCACCTCAGGAAGAGGCAGAAGGGGCCCATTGACATGCTGTCTATCTAGAGGCCCTATCATGAGGTTTAGGTTTAAATAGAGAGCAAAAAGTATGAATAACTAAGTGGTACTGGTCAAGAATGCTGTCTGGCCTCTTAGCTCTGTTCTGTCCTGTGTGTGGTCTGACGAGATGGCAGAACTTCGTGAGAGCTCCTCCTGAGGGACAAGTCCCTCTGGCTGTACCAGGTTCAGCAGCTCCTTTCCCTCTGCACAGGTTTCCTGGGGAAATTCCAAATTTTGGAGGTCATTGTGAGGGTTAATATGAGTTGTCAACTTGGTGTTATCTAGAATTACCAAAGAGGTGAGCCTCTGTGTGTCTGTGGGGATTATCTAGATTAGGGTGCCTGTCTGCTGTGGGGCTGGGATGGACTGAATGAAAGGGAGAAAGCAAGCTGAGCATTCAGTGCCCTACTTCCTTACTGTGGATGCCGTGAGAATGGCTGCCTCCAGCTCCATGACTTCCCTGCCATGGTGGACTTCCTGTTGAACTCTGGTCAGAAGAAAGCCTGTCTCCCTTAAATTGCTTTAGCTGCATATGTTACAACAACAGCAAGAAAAGTAAGAAATGCAACTGTTACAGAAGTCCTGGGGCTGGAGAGACCGCACAGATGTTTGGAGCATTGGCTGCTGCAGGTTCAGTTCCCAGCACTCACATAGCAGTCCACAGCTGTCTGTAAGTACAGTTCCAGGCGATCTGATGCCCTCTTCTGACCTCCACAGGCACCAGGTACATGGTGCACAGACATACATGCATGCAAAACGCCCATACACATAAAGTTAAAAGCACAAGTTTAAAACGACAACAGAAGGAAAACTTTACAGACTCTGAGGTGTGTTTCATTCCACTTCATCTTTAACAAACCCCATGTTTTTAGCTGGAATATGCAGTCTCAAATGAAAGACTACACTTCCCAGCTTCCTTTGCAGCTCCTTCTGAATGTGTTTCTAAATTCTGCTCAATGAAATATAAGTTCAGTTACTATTTGTAGAATTATTAAGGCAACTCCACGTAGTTAAAAGGGAGGTTTATTTTGTGGGGTAACTTACAATTGAAGGGATAGGTTACAGGGTCTGGGAAAGGTGAAGTGCAGTCCAGCAGTGTTCTCTGGAGAACTCTGCTTAGTCTACCTCCAGCGTCCAGGGTCCAGGAACAAAGAGAGCCGGCCCCTCCGAATCTCGGGTCTTCGGGGGTCCTCTCTCGGCTCCGCCTTGTAGGCATGACAATTACCAAAGTCTCAATGGGGGTGGTACTTCCAGGTCAAAGCTGGAACAGTTACCCACTACAAGTTACCCCATGAGACATGGGTCAAAAGTCTCTAACATCAAGCCTCCCCCCTCTTCCTACACCGTTTGATTCTTTGGATGTCAACAGGATGACAGGAGCTCCAGTTACCATCTTGGATCATGAGGACAAGTTCCAGACCTTGAGGATAAGAGCCTTATTAAATAGGAGTGGAAAGGTGACCCATGGGGAGCCCTGTTCTCGATGGCTTTTCTTGCTGCCACACTGGACTGCGTACTTCTGAGCATTGTTTACAACTGTGAAAATTAATTTCGATGTGATTTAAGTCATCTTCCCCACCCCCCACAGGGAAGGGAAGGAGGGAGGAGGACAACATGGTCTGCCCTAATGCATCAGTCTACCCCGAGTGAAAAGATAGGCAGCTTATTATTTTAGCTGTCTAACCCATTAAAAGAAAACGCTTGTTCTTTCAGCCTTCTTTGATTGAGACTAAGCACCTCACTAATGCTTGACCTACCTGCCAAGGAAGGAACGAAAGGAAGGCACTGAGCCAGCTGCCTTGGAACAGCAGCCCAAGGGCCAAACGGGATGCCCTCCCAAGGAGCGCAAAAGCAGTGGAGACACAGCCCGCCTCAGCAATGTAGCCCGTGTGGAGGACTGGCCGGGGTGGCAAAGCTGAACACGGCTACTTTCTCAGAGTTCTGCTGGGGGCTTTGTGCAAGGCCATGACTGGTGTACCATAGTTGGTCCTCAGGGTAAAAGCCTGGGTTCTGGCAGCCCCGGAGAGCTAGGCTGAGCCGCTTGACCCCATTTGCCAATTAAAGAGAAGAATGACGGAAAAGCAGAAGCGGGATTTGAGCAATGTGACTGGGCTGGGAGAGCAGATGCAAAGGTCAGCCCAGGTCCGTCTTCAGGGCACGGACATGAGCTTTAAGTAGTGGAAGAAGTGGAGCGAAGGGTAAGCAGCCCTGGTCCAGATGTGGCCCTGCTGGTCACCAGGCCAGCTGTGGCTCTGGGACGAGCTAATCATCCAGGCTGTGGCCGTGGCTTTGACTCCTGCATAGCTGCCCTCTCCTGGCAGTTCTGTTCTGCCTGGTTCTGCTGTTCCTAGAACCCAGGGTGAATGTAGGGTTAGGACAGTGACTGTCCTTGTGCCTTCGGCCTGGAAGGGGGCTGAGCTACGTTAGGTAGACAGACACGGGTGTTCCTATGCCGAGTCAAGCAGAGCTCCGAGCCAAAGCAGAAGAGACACAGTCAGAAGAAGGCACAGACGCCAGACCTCATTCTCCTCGCAGTCTCCTCTGGTCCAGGCAAGGAGTCAGCGCTCTATAGCGAAAGCAACTTCTAAGTTACTTTCTTATAGTGATTTGGATTAAATTGTCAGGGTGCAGGGCTTTATGGGCATGGCAGTACAAGGTTTTCAAGACAGACAGCGGGCACCCAGAGAGGGCAGGAGAGCCACCTGAGATTGTTCAGTTGTGAGTGCAAGAGCAACTGAGATTCTTGTCATTATTTTGTGTGCTGTTGTGTTTTAATGTCTTTCTTTTTCTTTCTTGTTGACATGAGGGATACAACCTTTCTTCAAGGGTCCCGGTGTCATCCTCAGCTCCCATCTGCCCTGACAGGCTTGCCGCTCTTGGGGTGCCAGTTCTCTCTCTGCAGAGACCCCACAAGGCTGGCATCCAGGAATCAATGAGTTGAGTGCCCACCAGAAGCTTTTAGCCAGTGAGAGGTGGGAATTGGTAGAAGAAGCCCAACTTCTTGTCTCTGGGTGGTGGGGACCCTTCATAGCTGTTCCTAGAACAGCTAGCTGCAGCAGCCTCCCTTGGGAAACCGAAGCCAGAGCCAGGAGACAGGACCCCAAAGCCTTCCAGGGAGCTTTCATGCTCATACAGACTTAATCCACCCCACACTGTTTTCCAGTGTCTTGGAAGCTCTGGGTGCCTCGGGCTAGCCTGCATGTTGATGGACTGTGTATTGTTACTCTGATTCTTTGCATCATCATCTTCTCCTCTACCAATATGCTCTGAGATCTTTCTCTTTCTCCTCTATATTTCCTTCTATAGTTCAGACTCATTTCAAATGCCGTATATGATCCCAGACTGCTGGCCTTGAACTTGCGAGCTTCCTGCCTCAACCTCTTGAGTGTTGTAGCTGCCTTTTAATAACTATTTTCCCTCACATGCTCGTTCCTTGCTTCTGTAGGAGCCTAGGTGGCACAGCTAAGGTTTCTTGTCTTTATTGCAATGTGGGGTGACGGAAAGCCCCTGGTTGGGCCAGCGACTGAGTGTCATTGAACTTTAGCTAAGTGAGAGCTTGGAGTCTATAGACCAGCAGTTCTCAACCTGTGGGTCGTGACCCCTATGGGAAGGTGTTGAATAGCCCTTTCACATGGGTTGCATATTAGACATCCTGCATATCAGATATTTATATTACAATTCATAACAGTAACAAAATTACAGTTATGAAGGAGCAGCAAGAATAATTTTATGGTGGGGGTCAGCACATGAGGAACTGTATTAAAGGGTCACAGCATTAGGAAGGTTGAGAGCCACTGCTTTAGACTCAAGGCCTAAGAGCCAGAAGATGTGGGTGGGTTTATGGTGTTCAACATTCATTCTCTCCCAACAGAGTTCTTCGTATGTGGGGCTTGAATGACTCCCTGAAACTGTAGCTTCAAATGAGGCTTCTGCCATCCAACTCTTTCTCAGGCAAAAGCAGTGAAGATTGAGTTGTATTTGGGAGAATGCTTGAGTGTTTCTGCTGGTAAAGTATACACAGTTGGTCCGGTATAGAGATGGAGTAGTTGCATATCTATGAATATTCACATTCATCTGTCTACATTCATGTGCATATATAATAGCTTATTTACACACAACTCTACGGAGATCTGCATTAGATAGAGAGGAGCAGCTGACTGTTACAGAATGAAGCCAACAAGATTGCAGCCATCTGATACAGTGCCCGACACCAGGTAGACACTCAATGAAAGCAAACAGAAGTACCCACAGCTCTGAGAAGGGTAGCCCCGAGGTGGAGGGGCAGCTGTGGTGATATTTTGTTGTACTCTAATAAAGTTTGCCTGAAGATCAGAGGACAGAGCCAGCCACTAGATTAAACACAGAGGTCAGGCAGTGGTGGCACACACCTTTAATCCTAGTACTCAGGAGGCAGAGATTTGTCTGGATCTCTGGGAGTTCAAGGCCACACTGGACTATATGAGATTGATCCAGTCTAGGAGAGAAACAGACCCAGGCAGTGTTGGCACACACCTTTAACCCCAGTATTTGGGAAGCACACACACCATTAATCCCAGCACGAGGAAGGTTGAGACAGGAAGTGAAATGGCTGGATGGACAAAGGCATATAAGGCGTGAGGAGACAGGAACTAGAGGCCTTTCGGCTAAGGACTCAAAGGCTTTCAGTCAGTGGATTCGTGGAGTTGGCGAGGTGAGAAGTGGCTGTGGCTTGTCCCTTTGCTTCCTCTGATCTTTCAGCATTTACCCCAATATCTGGCTCCGGGTTTTTATTATAAGACCATTTAGGATCTGTGCAACAGGCAGCTAGCCACAAGGAACTCTGAGGAGCAAGAATGTACCAGTTGCAAGGATATGAGGGAGAATCTGGAGCTGGCTAAGTTTGAGCTCTCACCTCCCACAGCCCGCACCAAGGCTGCCTGTGGGCTCTGGCATCCTAGGAGACACAGATTTCTCTCTTTATCAGTGAAGCATCCCTTCACAGACAGATGTGGGAAGGGACTCCGTGAGAGCCTGTCTCTTCTGAGGAAGTAGGCTGCACTGGTTACTTTCCTCACTACTGTGTCAAATGGCTGACAAGAAGCAACCTGAGGGTGTGCTATGGCTCCCACTGATGGTCACCTGACAGGGTCTAGAACCACCTTCAAGCAAACTTCTCTGAGCACTTGCGAAGACAGACTTTTCTAGATTAGTTAATTGAAGTGGGAGGATCCACCCTAATGTGGGAGGTGCTATGCTACGGGTTGGGGTCCCAGGGTAAACACAAAGGAAGAAGAGGGCTGAGCACCGGTGTGCGAGTCTCTCTCTCTCTCTCTGCGTCCTGTCCGTGGACACAATGTGATCAGCCACCTCACACTCCCGTGCTACTGTGACGGACTGCACCCTCAAACTGGGGGCCAAAAGAACCCACTGTTACGCTGCTCTTGTCAGAATTTGGTCACAGCAGCAGGAAAGTAACCAAGACAAAGAGGAAGGGGTTATTTATCTGCAGAGGGAGGGTCCTTATGGGGAGGGCAGGGAAGCAGGAGAGGCTCATAGCTACGGTGGTGGCCGCTGTCCACTCCAGGCTGCTTGCCTATTTCCAGATGGGTTTGGAAGCAGAGGGAGGCTGGGGAGCCCCACTGGCTGCAAACATGAAGGCCAGGTCCCCAGTGAGCACCTCTTCCAGACATGGACAGAGCAAGCCTAGGTCTATTACTGCCTGTTACTACAGAAAACACAGAGGGGACCGGGAGGAAGAAGTGAGGAGTGAGGGTTGATGACCCTCTGGCATGGCCACAGCCTGTGACTTGCAGCAGATTCTGGACAGCCAGATTCCTGCCTCCCTGCAGGGTGCACAGACAGTTAATTGAGAATGGGGACTGGATGGAGGAGGGGCAGAGGTAGCCTCCACCCTCCAAACACACACAAAAGCATCACATGGTTGTGGGCTGTGCAGCCTGGAAGTGTCTCCCCTATCCACGCTGCCTCCGGAGTCAGGAACCAGACACAATTTTTTTTCACTCTGGGAGGAATGATGGGGGTGGGGGTCCACACACTCAACTCACATGAGCCAAGTAGACATCTCCCAGTTTGTTTTTCTGACACATTGGAAACCTCACAGTGCAGAGAAAATTCATCTCACCAGCTCCGGCCTGCTTTCCCGGAACGCATCCAAAGCTGCTGTGTCAACACTGCTCAGCCAGCCCTCCTCGGAGGGACGGGCTCTGCCAAGGAAAAACTCAACCCAGATTCTGGGGTGAGGGGTTTGTGCATCCTTCAAGGGAGAATGGGCCTCTAAGTGGACGAGGCTCTTCCCCCACCACACAGTTGTCCCTGACCCTTCTAAAGGCCGCAGCTGCATCCCCGGGGGTTCCCGTTCTCAGACTGTACTGAACTGCGTGTTTAGCTACCATGCTGTGCTGCCCTGAAGCAACAGGGAGGAGCTGGGGAGGGAGCCAGGAAGGATGGGTGAAGCCTGGGTGGACGGTTGTTCCTGGTACCACACTGGATGTCAGTCATCAGAATGGAAAGTCCTGGTGTTAAGAGACCCAGATGTGAGCCCGCAATGTTTGAGATCTGGGTGTTAATCCCCAGTGTTCAAGACCCAGATGTAATACTCCCTGCCTGCTCCCGCCTCGCCCCACTGTGGGTTAAGCGACCTGGATATAACCCCCATCCTCAGTGTTTGAGATGCAGATATAACCCCTCTTTTAAGAGATCTAGATGTAAGCCAGGCGGTGGTGGTGCATATCTTTAATCCCAGCACTCAGGAGGCAGAGCCAGGTGGATCTCTGTGAGTTCAAGGCCAGCCTGGGCTACAGAGTGAATTCCAGGACAGTCTTCAAAGCTACACAGAGAAACCCTGTTCCAGAAAAAAAAAAAAAAAAAGAGAGAGAGAGAGATCCAGATGTAAATCTCCCCCAACATAGCATCACAGATTCAAATGTAACCCCCACTTCTATGTTTAAGATCAGTATGTAAACTCCCAGTTTGAGGTCAGATGTAAACCTCAGGCATTTCTATGAAACCAAACTGGAGCTACCTGTGCAGACAACAGAGAGGAGACTGTGGGCAGCCTAGGTGTAGGGCATCAGTGCTTCTTACCTCCATCTCGTCCTTGGAGGCCTAGTGTTCTTCCCGTGGGTCTCTTCTTCAGCTGCGGTTTGAAGGCTAATTCTTTTCTTTCGTGATTCTCACGGGTCAGAGGTCAGCTGCTTACAGGATCAGGAACGTTTAAGGTTTGGGATTTCACAGTGAAAACAGTCCACTGGGCACCAGGAATAGCAACGAACCCCCTTCTTTCCCTACCATGGTGTAAGCCACTCACTCCACTGGGCAACACTGCCCAGTTCACACAAGGACTACAGTCATTTCTGGGGTTAATTTAGGATCTTGGGACTTGGTCACAATCCAGATCCTAATAACATCATGGAGTTTCTCGCCTCTCCTGGCTCTGCCCCCAATTCTGGGCTCTCAGGAGCAGGCAGTGAGCAGGGATTTGTGGAGAGGTCCTAGGGAGCGGCCTCCTCTGATGGCTGTGCAGGGGTGGTTGAGGTGTGGCAGCTGAGAGGTCTAGCCTTCAAAAAACTCACTGGGAATCAACTCGGCCACGTATCGCTTGGGTCTCTTCTCCATGTGAACTCGCCCTGTTTGGTGTGCATCTCCCTGAGTTCCTTCAGTCACCTGCCAGTTGTGGAGACAGTGCTCTAACTGCAGTGTTCCTCCACACCGTCCAAGGCTGGGAAAGTCTGCTCCCGCCCCTACCTACGGCTGCACTCACTGGCTTCCACATGCTCTGCTGAATCCATCCTGGCACAAGTGTGAGAGGCCACCATCCGAAACCTCAGAAACAAAAGGCCCCTCTCTTCCCTCAGCTCTCCCCAAAGTCACGAGAAGCCCTGTCCTATCTGTCACTCACCCCCCACCTCTCCGCTGACTGTGGAGGAGCCCCAGCTCTAAGATGTACATACTTGAGATTCTGACCAAACCCTGACATCCATGTGCCATGCAGTGGGTTCCCCCCTCAGACTCCAGTTTCTTCAGTGACGGAGGGGAGTCTTTATAGATTAAATATAATCCACTGACAATTCAAAGCTCCACGGTAGCCTTTGGTTCTGATCTCATGTATTAGAGCAGCGAACAAGCTCTGAAATTGACCAATTCAAATTTTACCTGTCCCTTCCCATTCTATCCCCTCAAAGACATGCTAATTTGATCTATAATGTGGCCAAAGGGCAGAGAGGAGAAGGGAGGAGAAGCCAGAGGCATGAAAAATCCCCAAACTGGATCATCCACTCCCTGGATAATGGGTCTTGCCTGAGCAGAATGCTCAATGAAGACTTCTCTCCCTCTCTCTTTTCCCCCAGCAAGCCCTTGCCCCCATTCTGCAGTAGCTATAATCTCCATGGCCTAATGCATTAAACCGTTGAGTCCCTTAGACAAATCACTCCGTTTCTTACTTCATTCACAGGTGGGCTATATCGTTTGAAATTGAGAAAATGGTTAGTTTTCATTTGCAAATAGCAGGATATTTCAAACACTTTACCAAAACGCCAGTCCAAGGGCTCAGAAACTGTTGTTTTTCTGTGGCTTGGGTGAGTAAGAGAAGTTTGCATGTATTTTTCTTGATTGCCTTCATATAAATACCATTGTTTGAATGACTACCCCTTAAGTCATAAATGTGTCCAATTGGGAAATATTGACGTATTAGTTCTCGCCTTTCATCACTGGGGCCAAATACCAGACAAAGGCAACTTAAGGAAGGACAGGTTGATTCGGCTCAGAGTTCATGAGTAAGAGATGCATGGTGGCAGGAGCAGGCAAATAAGAAGCAGAGAGAGATGGAGGCTGCTGATCAGCTACATTTATCCCTGTGTGGTCCAGGACCCACAGGACAGAACCACTCACATTCAGGGTGGGTCTTCACTCAGCTAAAGCTCTGTGGGAATATCTTCACAGACACACCAAGTGGTGTATCTCCTAGGTGATTCCAAGTCCAGTCAGTTTGCCGACGAAGATTACCCATCACTAGTTCACCATGGCTGGGATTCCATATGGCTTCCACTGGCCTCTCTCAAAACCATGGCTTTTCTTTTTCCTTCGTTCCTTCGTTTCTTTCTTTCTTTCTTTCTTTCTTTCTTTCTTTCTTTCTTTCTTTCGCACTGCAGTTTCCAATCTCCTCTCCACCTTCCAAAAACAGTGTCCTTCTTGTTAACTTCTTTGCCAATAAATATCCTTCAAACGATGGTCTTGGCTTAGCTCTTGATCTCAAGAAGGAGGTCTTCTCTCCTGCCTTACCCTCCTTGCTGATTTTAGAAGTTTCCCTCCCTCCCTCTCTCCCTCCTTCCCTACCTCTTTCTGTCCTTCCTTCCCTTCCTTCCTCCTTCTGTCCCTCTCTCCCTCCTTCCCTCCCTCCTTCCCTCTCTCCCTCCTCCCCTCCCTCCCTCCCTCCCTCTCTCTGTACCTTCCTCATGTTTCTTTACAAAAAAAGGAATGAAAAATAGTGATGAACAATGATAATTTATGATGAGATCTTTAAAAATATCTTATTATTGAGACTAATTCTATAACAGGACATGGAAGAATATTTAAATGTGCTTCACAGTTAGCTGGACTCTCAGGATTCTCAGATTTGGGTGTTCAGAGCTCTTGGGATGGGGAGCAGTAGAGTCATGCAAGACAAGTATGAGGTCCTGCACTCAATCCCTAGAACCCATGCTTTAAAAAATGCTGGGCATGGTGGTGTGGGCTTGTAGTCACAGAGCTGGCAGAGCAGAGATAGGCTGTCCTTGAGGTCTGCTGTCAGCAGCAGAGCCTGCTCACAAACTCCACACCAGTGAGAGACCCTGTCTCCAAAGAATAAGGCAGATGGAATCTGAGGAATGTGACACCCAAGGTTGTCCTCTGGCTTACACACACACACACACATACACACACACACACACACACACACACACACACACGCACACACACAGATTAGATAGATGATAGATAGATGAGAGACGATAGATAGATATAGATAGATAAATAGATAGATAGATGATAGATAGACAGATAGATGATAGATAGATAGATAGATAGATAGATAGATAGATAGATAGATAGATGATAGACAAATAGATAAATAGATAGATGAGAGAGAGCACACTTTGTGGTGGGGAACATTAGGACATCTGCAACATTGGGGTCAACACTGGGCCATAAAGCTCAAAATTTATTCAAGTTTTCATACAGACAGCTTGCTTATGTGTTGGCTACACTGACAGGATGCATCTTTTGCAGTTACAGTGATGCTCTTGCGACAGATATGAACTGGTTCTCATATATGAATTTCTTTGAATTAGAAATAATATTCAATGTTCACTATAAATCAGTTTGGCACTAACCCCTGAGGACCAGTGTACATGGGACTTGCTGCCGCATACCAACTGTCCTGATATGTTTTGCTCCTGGTGTGTGTGTGTGTGTGTGTGTGTGTGTGTGTGTGTGTGTGTGTGTGATGGGTTCTGAGGGTTTTCTTGTTGCACAGACAGCAGCACAAACAAAGCGTTTGGTCCTCTCTTTAGATGAAAGCTGTGGTCAGATCTGCCTGTCATGATGCTTCTGTCCCAGGAGTTGTGGGTGTTCTCAACGCAGAGGCTTCCCTGTGTTCCTGGCGCACGTGTAGCTGGTGCTAGGGCTGCTCTCACATTTGTGTCAAGAACTTCCTTGCGGTCTTGTTAGGAGCTGATGTGTGGTTTACCGTGTAAGTTCATCATTCAGCAGCATTTCCAAAGGTAATCCATGCTGACTCTTAGATGGCCGAGTGTCCATAAAGCCAAACAGTCTCAGGCCAGGAGATGGCTCAGCGGGTCACAGCGGTGGCTGTACAAGGATGAGGACCCGAGCCTGAATTCTCAACACCCGGTTTAAAAAGCTGGGTGTGATCCCATATCTGCCTCCACCCCAGCACTGTGGAGGGTGGAGACAGGAGGGTTGCTGGGGCCTGCTGGCTGCCAGCCTAGCCCCAGGTTCAGGGAGAGACCCTGTCCAAAGGAATAAGGTGGAGAGTGACAGAGCAGGGCATTCGGTGAGGGGGCGGGGAGGATTAGAGAATCTCGATGCCAACGAAGTCCCTGACCTGTCACCCAGGGTCATCATGTCCTCCTTGGCTGCCATTTGCAGCTTGCTTCACCCACCCTCTGCATCTGTGATTATCTTTGTCCCCATCAGAACTTCTTGTAATCTCAAACCTCACCAAGTAGATGTGCTATTTCTCCAGGGCAAAAGTCCGGATGCAGACTGTCTGCACCGGACACCCACTGAGAGAGAACTTTGGGAGCATGGGAGCTTGCTGGGCAGATATATGGGCTTTTAGTCTCTCCTCAGTTGGGTCTCAGACACCATTTCTCACACAGTTGCATCGCTTTCTTATTAGAGACAGAGAGCTCACAGTAATAGATGGTCAGGTTGAGCTTAATCCTCATGGAATTTAGTGATAGAATCATAAATCTAGAATGGCCTCAGAGTTTCTTGTGTCATAGGTAACTACAGCCCAGGAGGCCATTCACAAGGTCACATCCAAAGTGGCAGAGCTGGGGCTGGAAGAGAAGCATTTCCCAGGAAGGCATCATTCATACAGGGGGCTGGCTCCCCGTCCCTCTGCCTCCCGGGCTTCCTGGCTTCTTCTGCTACCCTGGAGGGCTAAATCACAGTCGCAGTTCCAAGAAGTCCGGATTCAGGGGAAGCAGGTGCCGAGGTTAAACAGCCAGTTGGTGAATCACCTGGAAGGTCAGTTCCAGCTAGTCGTGCTGTGGTCAGCTCCACGGGGTGTGGTGGCCCCTGGGGCTGCAGAGGAAGTTAAACACTTGGACCTGCTGGACAAGACCTCTTACAGAGTGCTAGTAATATTTCAGCTAAGCCTTCCAGTCTCTGCCCTATGTCAGCCGCAATGACCCTGTACCAAGAGCCTTTAACTACTAAGCTTGAGGGAATTAAACATGGATCTTCTGGGAGAAAATGAGTGTTCAGGGAACCTGCTGCTTCTAAGAAAATTACAAATGACCAAAATCGGCTCAAAACTTAGAAAAAACAAATCTGTCCCAGCCAAGTCTCTAGAATGTTGCCCGAGAGTTACCTGAAACAAAACAAAACAAAACAAAACAAAAAACCAAGAATCTGATGGAGTTAATTCTTCTTTAACTTTTGAGGAATAATTATTCATTCCCACCAGATCAATTATTTCAGAACAAACATATGTGAAGATTTTCAATCCATTTCACAAAGCAAATTCAACCCTGATACAAAAGTATGACAATTACCATCCAAAAATAATAGTTTCCAAAACCAGCCGGGCTTAGGGCTGTGAGACGGCTCGGCTGGTAAAGGCGCTTGCCACCAACTCTGTTTTTTTTTTTTTTTTGAGACAGGGTTTCTCTGTGTAGCTTTGTGCCTTTCCTGGATCTCACTCTGTAGACCAGGCTGGCCTCGAACTCACAAAGATCGGCCTGCCTCCCCCCCGAGTGCTGGGACAACCAGGGTTCGGTACCCTGGGCCCAGTCAGGAGAGAACTGACTTCCCAGAACTGCCCTCTGACCTGCATAAGAGTGTCCTGTCACAACTGTACCTGCCCCCCACTAAATAAATAAGCATAATCTAAAAATTAAGAATAAGTCAATCTCATCTATGAATATAGCCACAAAAATTCTAAATAGAAAGGTTTTAACTCAAAAGCACGCTGCAGATATGCACAGCACTAAGTAGGGTCAAGGGTTTGAGAACGCATAGACGGCGTCTGTGAACCAGGGAAGCTGTAGAATTTCCCAAGGGCACACCACCAAGCATGGAGCCCCTTCATCTATTCCAATGTTTTAACAGACAAAGATGTTATGTGTTTGAGGTTCTGCTGTTCTCATGTTTGGCTCTCAGATTTCTGAGCTCTGCAATGTGGCCTCTGTGGGGTCCTTAAATCCTCTGCCTTCAGACTGTGCCCTTGGCTGTGGGCAGAAGACAGGAATGTGGAAAGGGGTTGGCAGTGTGCATGTGTGCGTGTGTATGTGTGTGTGTTACATGCACATGTGGAGGCCAGAGGAAGATGTAGGGTACCTGTCTCTACTGCTCTTCACCCCCTTTCTCCAAGACAAGATCTCTAAACTTGAAGTTTGCTATTTTGGTCAGGCTGTCTGGCTGGGCAGTTCCCAGGACCTGCTGTCTCTGCCCAACACTGGAATGGTAGACACACACACACACACACACACACACACACACACACACACACACACACA
>CABHPR010144424.1:13544-46337 GCA_902168415.1 Peromyscus melanophrys | reverse complement strand
ACACACACACACACACACACACACACACACACACACACACACACACAACTGAACAATAAAACACACTTCTAAAAAGATGAAATAAAATCAGTATCCAAGACCTTTATGTTTTCTACATAGGGAGTATATATTATCTTTTGTTCCATATAGAGCAAACATGTATACAATATTTCACACTATGTACAATCATATACAATGCAAAAGTATGATAAAATATCCTAAACTCCCAGGAATTCATTTTTTTAGATAGTCTTACTATGCATCACTGACTAGCTTATAACTCATAACACAGAGAAAAAATTAAAATACTACATGACTATCAGTGACTATCAGAGTGTGGTGGTGCACACCTTTAATCCCAGAACTCATGAGGCAGAGGCAGTGGATCTTGTGAGTTCAAGGCCAGGCTTGTCTACATAGTGAGTGCCAGGATAGCCAGGGCTACATAGTGAGACCATGTCTCAAAAATAACCAAATAAATAAATAAGTACTATATAACTAACTCTTGGGTCAAAGAAAAATCCAAATTTCAATTAGAACAATGAAATGATTCTATAACATAGTATTTGTGGGATGGGCCCTGAAGCTTTTTAAAAACCAAATGGGAAATCAGTATCCCTACATTATGTTATTAATAAACAGGCAAAAATGAATGAGTCTCAGTTCCATTCAGTAAGTTCAATAAACAACATCAAACGGTGAGAAGGAACCATGGTGATAAAAGGCAGAAGTTAATTAATTAGGCAGCAGACCCTCAGTAGAACTGATAAGTACCTTTCAAAGCTGGTCCTTTGGGAAGAAAGAAAAGATAAACAATAGTATAGAATATATTCTGTCCAGTTAAACAGGAAAAAATGAGAGAAAACAGAAATCCATGAAATTATTAATGAGCAAATGAGGCAACCAAATGTGTTTAACAAAAAGAGTCTAAACTCCTCAGGAAGTTTGGGCTCTTGCTCTGTGTGTAGATCTATCTACTTCATTATGTTGTACGGCAGAGTTCTTGTCTGTCAGGACTGGGGAGATGGCTCAGTGGTTAGGAGCACTGGCTGCTCTTGCAAAGGACCAGGGTTCAGTTCCCAGCACCACACGGTGGCTCACAATCATCTGCCCTCCGGTTCCAAGGGATCTGACATCCTCTTCTGACTTCTGAAGCCCTCAGCACTCAAGTGGTGCACAGACATACAGGCAGGCAAAACACTCACACACACTAAAAACAACGACAAAACAAACCATCGGGTCTAATTTACAATGCCCAAGTACTCTTGGATGTGGAGGGCCCGAAATTTGACTTGTTTGTTTGTTTTTATTTGTTTGTTTTTGAGATGGTTTCTCTGAGTACTCCTGGCTGTCCTGGAACTCACTCTGTAGCCCAGGCTGGCCTCGAACTCATGGAGATCCTCTTGCCTCTGCCTCCAGAATGCTGGGATTAAAGGCATGCGCCACCACCTCCCGGCTCATTTGGTATTCTTAAAAGATTGTTGAGCATGAGTCTCCAGGGACCCAAAGTATAGATACATAAATAGGAACAGGGTAAAGTGAGGCACAGGAAGAGAAGAAAGGATAACAAAAGAGAATTGGATGGATGACAAGGATGTGTGACAGGAAAGCCACAAGCCCCAGAACAAAACCAGCTTCTACTGAAATAGGATAGGCCCGGCTGCGTACAAAGACAGGTCCAGGCCATTGTGAGGAATGACGTGGCTAACAACCTTGAGATGCTCCAGAAAGCAGAGAAACATGCTGAAAATAATGCTGGAGTCAAGAAAAGTGGATAAAGATAAGAATTGTTGGTTTACATGAGGACACAGACAGGAGCCTCAGGGAACTCGCCCTTTGAAAGACAGTGTCAGGCAGTCTCCCATGTGTCTGTGCTGCAGTGAGTGCTGCATGTCTGTGCTGAACATATTAAAGGTGGTTGTTACATACAGCACAGACACACACATACACACAGACATGCACATAGACACATAAAAAGACACACACAGAGACATACCGAGACACAGACACACAAGACATACATACAGAGTCACACACAGACACGCAGACAGACAGACAGACAGACAGACAGACGAACGGACAGATGGACACACACACAGTGGTGCCCAGTGTGTGGCCTATGATGCAGGTGACATCTACCAGAAGGCTTAAGAATGGGTCCCTAGACTGGACCTGTGTGGCTGGCCTCTGTGTTCAAATTCTCTGAGGTTCCAGTGTCTGCAAGAGCTGGCTAATGAATATATGCCAGTGACTCAGCCCAGTCCCTCACACACTGGTAAATGGCAGCATGATTATTAATAAAATCATTAATATTTACTCTAGATGAATTTTTAAAAAATACATAAAAGAGGAAGTACATTCCAGATGAATTAACAAAAACCATATTCAAAACAGCCTGTGACTGTTTCCAAATGAGTTTAGCGACTTACTAAAGACGTCCATTAACATTTAAATGTGCCCAAATCAAAAATGCTAAAATCAGAGCTTCAAATGCTTTCTGAGCCACAAATTGTTTGAGAAGTGGAATTTGAGCCTCATCACGTTCTCCTCACAGGCCCTGGATGTTTCCCTCATAGAATCAATTTCCTCCTCCTGCCAGAGAGGAGGAGCAGGGATGCATGTGCTCAGCAATCTGCAGGGCTGCTTAGGATTCTGCGGCTTCTGCCTGCTTCTCACCACCCTCGCCTTGTATTTTACATCACCCAAAGACCAGCTAATAGGAGCCATCTCTAGGGACATTATCTGACCTCCTCCACCTGAGATCTAAGCACTCGGGGAATTTTCAGATGTTTAAAGTGTCAGGAACACCATTATCCGAGAAAATGGTTTTACCTAGCAATTTACCAACTTTTACAAAATCATTTTTCCAAACACCGACGGTGCTTTCTGAAGGAGCAAGATAAGTATAGAAAACGGCAGAGATGCCCAGACATGCAGCGGCTTCCCAGATGGATTGCCACGAAATCTTTGTGATCTTGTGAAAGATAAATTAGGTAGAAATGGGCAAAATAGTTTTGTGAAAATAATTGGGTTTGGTGAGTTTTCATTGACATCAGAAACACTCCAGGTATGACCCATATTTTAACACTATGCTGTCATTAATTCTTTATGAGCAACTGAAACTTTATCAAACTGGTCATTCATTACTTTTTAATTGCATCTTTGTTTGTGTGTGTGTGTGTGTGTGTATGTGTGCGCGCGCGCGCGCGCGTGCACGCACCTGCCAAAGTGCACACGTGGGGGTCAGAAGACAACGTTCGAGACTCAGTTCTCTTCTTCCACCGTGTGAGGCCCAGAAATCAAACTCGGGTTGCAGGGCTCGGTAGCAAACGCCTTTGCCCATGGGGCCATCTCAACAGCTCTTGTCACTCTTGTTCATTAAAAAATAAACCTTCAAGTTTACTTATTTTGTGTATATGAGCGTTTTGTCTATGTGTGTGTGTACCCCATGGGTGCCTGGTGCCTGCAGAGGTCAAAAGAAGGCAACAGATTCCTGGAACTGGAGTTACAGATGGTTGTGAGAGCCACCATGTGGGTGCTGGGAACTGAACCTGCGACCTCTGCAAGAGCAACAAGCACTTTCAGCTGCTGAGCCATCATTTCTCCAGTTCCCCCACCCTTGTATCACTTTTTTTTCAGCTTCAAACCTGCAAGAACAGACTTTATTGGTCTGACAGTTTGGTTTCCCCAAACCCTGTAGCTCAATATCCGAGAATACAGAACGCGCCACATTGGGTCTAAGAGCCAGCTTTGCAGCGGAGAGTAGGGGTTGAGCAACTCTGCCTTCCCTAGGGTGTGATGGGGTTTCCAGAACTCCATGGTAGCAGCTTTCCTGAAGCCTTGGGCCTGTTTTATGGCCTGGTTTTAGAGTTGGTTCTGCTTTATTCCAGACCCTTTATATATAAAGGATAGGGCATGTCACTTTCTATCTGGCTGCTTCCTGATGGCAGGGAGGGTACCACTGAAAAGTTTTGGGGTTCTGGAGTGACTGTAAGAGAGGTATTGCTTTTACTTCGTCCTGTGTGGGGGATGGAGTGATTCAATGCAAGAGGAACTTCTGTAAAAATGTAAAAGACATGGTTAAAATGTAGGAATGAGGACAATAAGGGAGAATGGGGTGACCAAGGGGAGGAGCTGGGGGAGCCAGGACCCACCCAGAGGAGGAGGCTTGTGTGTTGCTGGGTCCTAACAGCTCCCTCGAGGGAGGGGGTGAGAAGGCGTGGCATCAATGACACAGACACCGGGAGTCAGGTGAAAGGCAAACAGTAGACTCATTTATTCAGTAACAGGAAAGCCTTACATACCCTCTTCCCAGCACCCAGGGTGTGTCCTGATCTGGTGACATTGCATAGTCATCCCTCATTGGCTGGGCACAATCAGGACCTCTGACAGCACCTGTTGGTAGGCCCTCAGGCAGACTCCAGGTCGGCTCATAAGGAAGTATGTTATGTGCATGCCTTGTCAACTGGTTTGAGCCAATTTCCTCGACTCTACGGGCCTGTCCTACTATACTTGTGGACATTTTTGAGTATGGGCCCTAGCCCCCAACACTTTCTAGTC
This sequence comes from Peromyscus melanophrys, assembly GCA_902168415.1. Lineage (NCBI taxonomy): Eukaryota > Metazoa > Chordata > Mammalia > Rodentia > Cricetidae > Peromyscus > Peromyscus melanophrys. The sequence goes on along the minus strand of CABHPR010144424.1, from coordinate 41,777 downwards.
ATGGTATTTGTGTAAAGAGAAAAATAAAAGGAAGGTAAATCAGTGTGAATGTCGAGAACTTTGAGAGGGTTCCTTTTATCTTGCTTTCCATAGATTTACATAGGGACAGCAACCCTGGGGTCTGGGATCTGCTTAAAAATTTTAAATTACATAGTGAGTTGATTTCCATATCCCGGCATGAAGAGTAAGGAGCCTGATTTTTCAGGATTACTAAGGATATTCACTTATTAAATTAATATAATTTACCTCCCCTGCAGCATTATATATAAAACTTTTAACACATCTGTCTATAAATTTGTTTTTAGAGTTCTTATTTTCTCAATATAAATTCCTTATCATGGAATTATTAGTCAGAAGACATAAATGTTTTGTGCATTTGGTGTGTGTGTGTGTGTGTGTGTGTGTGTGTGTGTGTGTGTGTGTGTATTCAGGTGTATGTGCCTATGCATGTGCTAGATGTCAATGTCAGGTTTTTCCTCAGTTTTACTCCTTACTTTCTGAGATGATCCCTGAACCCAGAGCTCACTCATTGACTGGATGGGCTGGCCTGTGAGTGATTAGGATCCCTGTCTCTGCCTTCCAGCATGAGGATTACAGATTCTGTCAATCACCACACTTTCTGCATGGGTGCTGGAATCAGAACTCAGGTACCTGTGCTTGCATGACAGGCCATCTGCTCAGACCCAACATGAACATGTTTTAAGGTGGTTTGTTTGTTTTGGGTTTCTGAGACAAGGTCTTAGTTCCCTAGATCAGGCTGGCCTGCACCCAGGCTGGCTTTGAACTCATGAGCCTCCCATCTCAGTCTCCTGAGTACTAAGATTAACTCATTGCTATGTCCAGCCACTTAAAGATCTTTTCGTGCCTGTAATGTAACCTCTCTGAACTCAGTTTCCATTATAAAAGGAGATATTGATCATAACCACCTTGCACCACAGTTGAGGGGATCTAGCCAGACCTTCTACTGTAAGGCTTTAGCAAAATAATTAAGCATGGGGTTCCTTGTTACTCATTCCATCCCATCCAGGCAGTTCCCAGGCAGGCTCATCAGCTTCGTATTACTACAAGCTTGCCCAACAGAAAGGCAGAACGTTGATAAGTTCCCAGGTAGCCAGAGACTCTAACACCCACTGGCAATTGTAGCATGAATCTTCAAAGTTCTTATTAATAAAATCAAACCTGAGCCAGGTATTGGGGTGAACACTGGAAAACCTGAGAACCAGAACAAACCACAGCTAACCTCACCTGGCCAACTTCTCAGCTGGTCTTGTTTCCTCAGACTGGAAGCCTCTGTGTCCTCATATCCGAATGGCTCTCAGCTGAACTGTGCTTCTTGAAAGCCTGAAAGCTTAACCAGCCAAATGATTAACCGGCCAAATGCTTCTAGTTTCTGGTCCTCACGCCTTATATACCTTTCTGCTTTCTACCATTCCCTGGGATTAAAGGCTTGCTTTCTGGGATTAAAGGCGTGTGTCACCATGCCTGGCCGTTTCCAATGTGGCCTTGAACTCACAGAGATCCAGAGGGATTTCTACCTCTGGAGTGCTAGGATTAAAGGTGTGAGTGCCACCATTTTCTAGCCTTTGTATCTAGTGGCTGTTCTGTCTCTGACCCAGATAAGTTTATTAGGGTGCACAATATTTTGGGGAACACAATACCACCACAGGCAATGGCTGGATTCTCCGCCTATGGTTAGGTGCTGTTGTGATTTGCTTGGGCTGAAACAGAGCAGTTCTGCAAGCAGCAAACCCATGTCTGCTCTCTGCCACCCCACACCCAAAGGTCCAATGTTGTTGGTTGCTTTTTTTTTTTAAACTCTTTACTCTTTGGGCTCTTTTTTTGGGGGAGGGGGTGCCACCCAGCTCCCAAATAAATCTCACATGGAAGCTTACTCATTTTTATAACTGCCCAGCCTTCGCTTGGCTTGTTTCTAGCCAGCTTTTCTTAACTTAAACTGTCCTGTCTACCTTTTGCCTCTGGGCTTTTACCTTTCTCTTACTTCTGTATATATTATTTTCCCTCTTACTTCATGGCTAGCTGCATGGCTGGGTGACTGGCCCCTAGTGTCATCCTCTCCTTAGTATCTTGCTCCTAGATCTTTTTCTTCCCAGGTTTTTCCTTCTAATTATTCTCTCTGTCTGCCAGCCCCACCTATCTTTTCTCCTGTCTCGATATTGGTCATTCAGCTCTTCATTAGACCATCAGGTGTTTTAGACAGGCACAGTAACACAGCTTCACAGAGTTAAACTAATGTAACATAAAAGAATGCAACACCTCTTTGCATCATTAAACAAATGTTCCACAGCATAAACAAATGTAACACATCTTAAATTAATATTCCACAATGGTCCAACACAACTTCGAGAAGTCTGATGCTCATTCAGGTCTCTCAGCTCCAAGGAATTCTAGAGACAGACGAAGAATTTGTGTTCCTGAGTATGTTCCCAGAACATTACTACATTTATATTCATAGGCATGAACACACAGCCACCATGGGTATTGTCAGCACAACCAACATCCAGTTTCAGGGAGACAGTCTCACAACTCAGGGTTCCCTGCCAGTCACTGCCTGGATCTGAACAGGGGTCATGAGAAACCAAGTCAGTTGATCCCTGAAGGCCGTGGGCAGGGCTACAGTTGTCTGAACATAAACCCTCTGAGGGATAATGAGCTTCAAGCACAACACAAAGCCAAGAAGAGAGAGTCTGGAAGTTAAATGAGGCCTCAGTGACTGGTGTGTGGAGGGACAGCTGGGACTCATGAGGACACTCCCATTCCATCCTTAATTTGCATATGGTAAAGATTGATTCCCTCTCATTAATCCAAATGTATGGCACATAGGTGATATTTAAAGGGCTCAATGGAGCATTTGATAGATAAACATTTTCCCTGATTAGTGTTCATTGACCTGGTGGCCCAAAGAGAAACTTTGCTCTCATTTCCTTCCTGTGTGAAGGCTGCCATAGCAGCAGCAGAAAACCTGCCAGGCCGCAGTCGCGTCCGCTGGGGCCGCTTGGGCTTGCGCGGCTTGCTCACAAGGGTGACCGGAGGAGGATGAGGTGGGTGTCGTGTGTACATTGGTTCAGGACTGACCACTTGGTGTTGGATAAACAAATAGGGGCTTATCTCTGGGGAAGACTAATTCTCAGATTCCTTACTTGCCTGTAGTTCTTCTAGGGATGGGGCCATGATTAGCATGTCTGTTGGTGTTGCCATTGTTTGGGTCTTGTTTAGACTGCCATATTGTTTTGGTATCATGAATGTAGCTTCCTGTCATTTCCAGGAGACCCAATCTCACACCAGATTTCCCAGCTCTTCTTCCATGGTGCTCCCTGTACTGTGGGTGCAGGAATTGGGTTGCAGATGTATCTGTTGGGGCTGAGCAGTTCTGTGCATTTTGACCAGCTGTGATTTTTGGTAAAGAGAAACTTCTTTGGTGAAGAGAGATACATTTATCTATGGGCATAAAGCAGGTAAGGATTTTTTTTTTTTTGGTAACAGTTCTTATTTAGTTTTCTATTCATAATAAACTTAATTTTGCAATCCAGCTAGACTTGGAGGGCATAAAGCAAGCATGGAGTCCAAAGGACCACAAAGATAAGCTTAGGAGCAAAGAGCACAGAGATCACGGGATACTGTGGGTAGACAGGGTGGGAGGTGTTCTCTGGACTGCAGAGGAATGACTTGGGGTTAAAGTGCACGGAAGTCCACAGTCAGCTACACAGCTCCTGCAAAGCCCAGGTAAGGATTCTTAATCCCAATCACCTGTCAGGAAACACCCTGGCAGTTCATCTTCGCTGTCAGCTGGATTTGGAATTGCCTAGGAGACACACACACTTCGGGGTGTGTGTGTGAGGGGGTTCAGGAGAAGCTGAACTGAGGAGGGAGGACCCACCCCATCCCATGGGCTGGGGTCCTGGACTGAATAAAAAGGAGAAAGTGAGCTGAGCACCAGTGTTCATATCTGAAGGGATCTCTGGCAGGACCAAGCATCACAGATAGGTTTTGCCCTTTCCCATTCCCTCTCCCTTGCTAGCTGTTAGATTACATTCCTAAGGAGAGCCCCCAAGGTCCCTTCCCTTATTTGCCCAATGACATTCCTGAGACAAAACACCAAGGTCCAGCAACCAAAATTCATTATTTGGCTACACCAGCCAACCTATCCAATTAGGACTTACCAACTCACCTTAGCCCAGACTTCCCCTTTTCTCCTTAAAACCCCCTCCTAAACAAGGCAGTGGTTGCACACGCCTTTAATCCCAGCACTCGGGAGGCAAGGGTAGGTGGATCTCTGTGAATTCAAGGCCAGGACAGCCAGGGCTACACAGAGAAACCATGTCTGGAAAAAACAAACAAAAACCCCACTCCTGCAAAACCCCTGCTGCTTGCTCCCTGCCTTTGCCTGATCCAGAGATGCTCCCACCCACCCACTCCATCCCTGCTTGCCCCTCCAGGGTAATCAATCTCCTTTCTGCTGAGAATTTGGTGTCTGGGTATGTCCTGTACTGACTCCAAGCCAGGCCTCCATCTTCTGCATTGTCCTTAACATTCTCACCTTCCAAGTCCTACAGAACAGCTCACCAACCAAAGTCCCAGGTGAAAGGGTGAATGGCGCTGGCTGGGCAGTAGAAAAGTCACGGGCCATGGCTACCAGAGTTAGAAGGAGCTTTATTAGAAAGAAGAGGGGACAGGAGGGAGAAGCCAGGCCTGATGGAGGGAACAGAGCAAGAATAGAGAGAGGAAACACAGGAAGAGGGGGTGGGGGTCCGAGTCTGGCTTTTTAAGGCGGGGACTGCTTGACCACGAGGCGGGTACATTGCCCGCACCCCCTGATGCTGTAAGATGTTACACCCAGAAGAGTGAGAGCAGGATCCTAACACCGAGTTCTTCTACAAACTTCCCAAAATTACACGGTCAGGTCATCACAGTGATACTCCACAGTCCTGGTACCAACCTGTCTTAGGATTTCTATTACAGTGATGAAACACCACGACCAAAGAGCAAGTAGTGGGAGAAAGGGTTTAGGTGGCTTACGCTGCTTCCACAGCACTGTCCATCATCAAAGGAAGTCAGGGCAGGAACGCAAACAGAGCAGGAACCTGGAGGCTGGAGCTGACGCAGAGGCCATGGAGGGTGCTGCTGACTGGCTTGTTCATTGTGTGTGGGGTGTTATGGTATTGTAAGTGGGAGGTCCCAGCGCATAGAGCCAAGGTGCCCCACGTCAGACAGAAATGCTATGCAGACAGCACTCAGTGAAGAGTTTTATTTGGTAGGGGGGAAGAGAGAGGGAGAGAGAGAAAGGCGAGGGTTGCGTACCTCGTGGGAGGAAAGCAGAAGAGAGAGAAGGAGGGGCGGAGTTTTTCCTTTTACATGCAGGGCAGTGCCAAGGGGAAGGATTTCAAGTGGTGGATCAGAATACTAACAGTTGGGGGGCAAAAACAGCTTGACCACACAGCTGCCATGACAGGCTTACTGGCAGGTATCATTCGGTCCCCAGGAAAAGCCATAAGCCGACCCCACCCAGGGAGGGCCAGCATCTAAGGGGAAATACCTGACTTTCCAAATATTCCAACCATTTGATAAGACCAACAGATGTCCCTGAGCCTAGCACAGACCTATTTCCCCTTTTTACCAAGATATCCCTAGACAAATGTCAGCCAGTCAGGGTCCTGAACCCTGGAAATCCCCTCACCCCAACCTCTGCTATGATTAAAAAACCCACCCTGCCTAGGCTCAGGGCTCTCTGCTCTCACCACTGTGTCAGACAGACAGAGAGTCCAAGCTCAAGCTGAAATAAAGGCTCTTTGCTTTTACACATGGGATTCAGTCTCCATGGTGGTCTTTTGGGGAGTCCCCATGATCTGGGCATAACAGTGGCCAGAACTACACCTGTGCTCAGGACAAACCCAAAGCCCACATGCCTTGCTCATCTTGACTCATCAGAGGCATGAGTCACCACCATGGGTGTTCTTGAGAAGCAGAATTAATCCTGGGTTAAGGCACCAGGAATGGAGCATCAGAGCCAACCCAGAAGAATCTGCACAAACATGGAAGCCAAGTACTTTGATTATTTCTCCCAGAATCCATGCAGGAATCTGTACATAGAACTCACTGGCCATGGAGTCGGGGTGATTGCTCAGCCTGACTATTCCTCCATCATCTTATACAGGTCTATCAAAAAGACTTCTTCAGGAATACACTTCCCCAGACTTCATTTCCATGTCAGCGAAGGTAGTTTCTTCCATCAAAATGGCCTTGCTTGTTCTCAAAACTATTTTGTCCCCAGTTGAATATAACTTATCTACTGATGCTCTAATCTCCCAAATTTGATGACACAATAAACATTTTTTCCCTTCTAATTCTTTAGTCCAGTCATTTAGGCTGTGATCAGCAAGGCAGTTCTTCTGCTGGGTTTCTTCATGTGGCCACTTGGGGCTGAGACTGAAGTAATCTGTCTCAAAACAAGATGCAAAGGACCTAGATTCTCTCACAGGGAGAAGCAAAGGAGACATGCAGACAGAGGTGGGAGAAGTCTGTGACATTTGTGTAGTCTCGCTAGACTGTGGAAATGCTGTGCCCCGTGTCTTTAATGTGCACACACACTCCTGGGGAGCGTGTGACGATGAGGGACATCCCCATCCCTGCCACGCTGGGCTACTGCTGAGCTGGCAAATGATGGACAGGTCATTCTGAGAGTGGAGAGCTGCCAGCCAGTGAACTCAGAGACTGCACCCCAGGGCTGCTGTGACTGAACTTTGGTGGTCTGGGTCACATGTCTGCTGAAAATGCTTCTTGCCTGTTTGACAACATGGACTTGTGATCACAACAGGAAGGGTCATCAGATCTCAGTGTGAAAGTGTTGGCTTTAACATCAACAAATGCCGTCACTCCAGTGAATTTTAGACTTACTTTGTATATTTTTACATTTCCTGTACGGTTGGAATGTATAGCTTTGGCCAGATGAATAGATAGTTCTCTGAGTCCAGGGCAAGATGAGGCCTGGCAGATTGGATTCTATCTCTGTCTACTGTCGGACCGTAATGCCCCTCCCATCAGGAGCTGGGCATGCCTGTGTCAGGGATAGACAGGCTCGGGTAACAGAAACCTGGTGAAGGTCTGGGACTCTGGTCAGGAGGGACCTGGCAATGTTTCTTTCTATCATAAACTGAAGCTTCATAGGATAATACAATTGCAAGTGTTAAGTGTGTGTCTACTTTCTGCCCAGTGCAGGAACACTCAGGTGTTTATAAATAAGTGTTCAACAGTTACATTATTTTCTTCTTGCGTTAATTCGAGTGTGTGCTTGTGTGTGTGCGTGTGTGTGTGTGTGTGTGTGTGTGTGTGTGTGTGTGAAGGCTAGAGGTCAGCTTTGGGTGTTATCCCTCAGGCATCACTAACCTTGGTTTTTGAGACAGGGTCTCTCACTGGCCCGAAATTTGTCGTTTCAGCTCGTCTGTCTGTCTATCTGTCCGGCGAGCCCCAGGGATCTGCCTGTCTCCACCTCCCTCCAGTGCTGGGATCACAGCTGTGTGTCCACTCTTGGTTTATTTGTTCATCTTGTTTTTAAGTTGTTGTTTTAATGCAGGGTTGGGACACCAAGCTCAAGTCCTCATACTTGCCAGACAAGCACGTCACCAACCAATCTTCCCAGCCTGGCTTTGTTTGGGTTTGGGTTTTCCTTTTAGCTGTCACCAAAACGTTTTGTTTTTGTCCTCATGGACACTGATCACCAGAGGAAAATTTAGTGCTTCTATAACAGTGTGGTATTATAAAGTGGAAAATAAAGATAATTCAAAGTATAAACACACAGATAATGGGGCACAAAACTGTTCATCTTTCCCTTTGGATGAAAACAAAATCAAATTTCAAATCAACACTGAGACACTGTTTTTACATATTTGTCCAGATCCCTTTCAGAGCCCAGTGGTAAGTGTGCTATGGTCAGACAAAGGAGAAGTGTGCTGGTTGAAGGCTCCACAGAGGCCAGTTAACACGGCCTTACAGAAGGGATGGGGCCCAGAGGTGACATGACCTCCCAGACGCCACTGAGCTGGCTCCCTTTCCTAATTCTCCAACATAAAGGCAGATGCCTTTACAGTCCCGGGCTGTGGCTGAGCCATCGGCCCTCCTCAGCATGCCTGTTCCTTCCTTGGAAACTTCTGGTTCTGTATTTGAAATTCCCCCAGTCATTCGTTCAAAGTCATGAGTCTATCAACAACACTTTCCCCCTCGTGGCCCATTCCATTCTTCCCGGGAAGTCTCTCATTTCACACTGTAACACTTTTATTAAAGTCTCCCTGAAAAATGAGGGAAATAAAAGTGTGGGTTGCTTCTCACCAGCCTGCCCCCTTCCTTTCTTCTATCCCCAGTCTCTTTCCCTCCCCTCCCATGTCCCCTCCCCTCCCCTCTCCTCTCTCCTCCCCTCCCCTTCCCTCTCACTCTCCCTCTTGTCCTCTCCTCTTCTCTCTCTCCTCTCTCCCTCCCTCCCCCATCTCTCTCTCCCCATCTGTCCCTTCCCTTAAAGACAGAACAGCAAGTGACCAGCACAGCAGCCACACCCTGAAGCCTGTCCAGAGTCCCACCCCACCCTGGTTTCTGTGTGGCCCTCAGCACTCAGGGGGAGGAAGGGGCCAGACATAAAGCCCACTCCAACCCATACTTTCCTGTTTTACCAACCCTGCAGTGGACCCCTTCTCATCCCACCCCTCTCATTCAAACCCAGCTTTGTGTTGGGAGCTTGTGGCAGGGATCCTTTCAATGTCCAGTTACATTAATTAACTTTCATGAGCTCTCTCCTAGTCTCTGCCTGCGCCTCTGTGCAGCCGTGGATTCTTATTTAATGGACGCACTAGGCATTCAGTTTTCTCTAGGGAGAAATTAGATTTCTTTAAAATTTTCCTCTACAAAAATCGGTTCTACTCTTTAGGGGTCACTGGACTATATTGACTAGCTGCGTTTCGAGTGCTCACGGACAGTATGACTGGTGGCTGCTCATGGATTTGGACCGGGCAGATCTGGACTCAGACCCCACAGGTTTTAAAAGCAGTTAGAGGAAGTTCCCTCTTACTCCTTTAACAAAAGGGATTTTGTGATTTCTGACTGGATCTTGAATCCCTCGTATGTACTTAAAGGACAAGAAGAACGCTTCCTCCTCCTGGAGGAGGCAGGAGAAGGAGGCGTTTAGTGGAGGAGCTGTATAGAAGGACCCAGGGCTCGCCATCCCGTGCTTCAGGATCATGCGCTTCCCAATCACATGCTTCTTTGGGGGGGGGGGCTTCCTTTACTTAAAAAGATGACTTACTCTGGGTCTTGTGTAGATGAATTGCTAAACGGTCTTATTAAAAAAAAAACTCGGATCCAGATATAGGGATGAAAACCTGAGAGATCAGGGAAATAAGGAAAGCCACAGCTAACCTCACCTCACCAACTCTGCAGCTTCCAAAGAGACCTACTTCCTGTCTACCCACGCCTATATGCCTTCCTGTTCTGTTCTCTCATTCGCACTCTCAGCCCAGCAACATCACTTCCTCTTCCTGTCCAGCTCCATCACTTCCTGTCTGTCTGCACAAACCTCCTGACCTCTATGGCCGGTGCTGGGATTAAAGGTGTGTGCCACCATGCCTGGCTCTGTTCCCCAGTGTGGCCTTGAACTCACAGAGATCCAGACAGATCCCTGCCTGCCAAGTGATAGGATTAAAGGCATGTGCTACCATTACTTGACTTCTGTTTAATATAATGGCTGGCTTTTTCCTCTGATCTCCAGGCAAGCTTTATTTATTAGAGCACAAATAAAATATCATCACATTCCCCCCCCCCTTTTTTGGTCTAAAATAAAAAATAAAAATGTTATAACTAATATAAGAAAAACTATATACAATAAGTACAATAACTATATACAATATATACAAGCAATAAATACATCAACAATGTCTAGTCCATTTGCATTTGACAAATTCAGTGAAAATATTCCATTATCTATCCTATTTTGGTGAGTCCAAAATGTGCCTAATTCACTTTCTATCCTAACTTATATTATCAACAGTCTTGCGGCTGGGCTGACGGTTTGGCGGGTAAAGTGCTTGCTGGCAGAAGGACCTGAGTTAGGATCTCCAGCACCCAGGGAAAGCTGATTGTGGGTGGGGCACATGTCTGTTGGGGAATATTATTTTAAGCTGTGTTGCTTTTATTTTTGTTGTATTTGTTTAGCTCTGTGTGTGAGACCAAAATGAGCCATCTTAGAAATAAGACCAAAATGCTTTCACCCAAAAACTAAGGCCTAAGATTTCTCCTTCTAGGAATAGGCCAATAGTTACTAAAACAAGTCAGTCCAGATTCCAGAAACCAGGAAAAGTGTAAAAGTACAGAGTCACAAGGTAGTCACGAGGTAATGCCTGCTGGACTATGGAATGTCCTCTCTCTGGTTTCCAGGGTAACTGATCACAGAAAAGTCCCCACCTGAGGGCAGCCAATGAGAAATGGTGGCGGGCAACCACTCCCTTAGAAGTAAGATTAAGCCATGATTTCTAGAAAGCCCCTAGAAGCGAGCCAATCAGAATTGTACCCGTACTAGCACCCCTAAATGATGTAACCTTGTGATTTTTCCCTTTAAAAACTGAGCTTGCAGATAGGTGGGCACTTCCTCCAGCCTCCACTGCGTTGGATGTATTGGATGAAGTCCCTGCCTAGGCTTGTATTGGATATCCAGAATTAAACCTTGCTTTTGCATTCCGGCATGCTTGTCTTTGGTGGTCTCTCTGGGGGTCACGATCTGGGCACAACATGTGAAGCTGTGTTACTTTGCCTGTCTAAAACACCTGATGGTCTAATAAAGAGCTGAATGGCCGATATCGAGGCAGGAGAAAGGATAGGTGGGGCTGGCAGGCAGAGAGAATATATAGAAGGAGAAATCTGAGAGGAGAAAAGAAGTAACCAGAGAAGGAGGAAGACTCCAGGGACCAGCCACCCAGCTACACAGCCAGCCACTGAGTAAGAGTAAGGTTTACAGAAGTAAGAGAACAGGAAATGTCCAGAGGCAAAGGGTAGATGGGATAATTTAAATTAAGGGAAGCTGGCAAGAAACAAAACAAGCTAAGGCCAGGCATTCATAAGTAAAAATAAGCCGCCGTGTGTTATTTATGTGGGAGCTGGGTGGTGGGCTCCCCAAAAGAGTAAAAACAAACAACACATGTCTGCAAGCCCAGTGCTGGGGAGGCAGAGACAGGGGATCCCTGGAGCTACCTGACCACTCAGTCTAGCTGCTACCATGAGCTCCAGGTTCAGTGAAAGACTCTGTCCTTTAAAACAAGGCAGACAGCTGGAAGGGTGTTCCAGCAGTTAAGAGCACTGGCTGCTCTTTCAGAGAACCCAAGTCCCAACACTCATGCGGTGGCTCACAACTGTCTCTAACTGTATCGAGAATTCTAATTGGTCTTAATAATAAAAACCCAGAGTCAGATATCAGGCTGAAAGCTGAAAGATCAGAGCAGCAGCCACTAGAGAGACTTCTTACCTCTAGGAGTCCTCAGACTGAAAGGGCCGAGTTCCTGTCTCCTCCCGCCTCATGTTCCTCTCTCTGCCCAGCCATATCACTTCCTGTTTCCTCCTCCCAAGTATCGGTATTAAAAGTGTGTGCCACCATTGCCTGACTTAGTGGCTACACACTGATCTCCAGGCAAGCTTTATTTATTAGAGCATAAACAAAATATCACCACATTGTAGCTACAGTTCCAGGGCATCTGATGCCTTCTTCTAACCTCTGTGGGCACCAGGCATGCATAGGGTGCACACTCTTACATGCAGACAAAACATCCACACACACAAAATAAATAACTGTAGCTAGAGTTTTCCTGCCTGGCCCACGGTCAGGACAAATCTCTCTCACCCGCCAGTCCCACAACTGCTCAGACCCAACCAAGTAAACACATAGAGACTTATATTGCTTACAAACTGTATGGCCGTGGCAGGCTTCTAGCTAGCTGTTCTTATATCTTAAATTAACCCATTTCTATAAATCTATACCTTGCCACGTGGCTCGTGGCTTACCGGTATCTTAACATCTTCTCATGGTAGCGGCTGGCAGCGTCTCTCTGCCTCAGCCTTCCACTTCCCAGCATTCTCCTCTCTCCTTGTCCTGCCTATACTTCCTTTTTGGTTTTTCAAGACAGGGTTTCTCCGTGTAGTTTTGGTGCCTGTCCTGGATCTCACTCTGTAGACCAGGCTGGCCTCGAACTCACAGAGATCTGCCTGGCTCTGCCTTCCAGTTGCTGGGATTAAAGTCGTTCGCCACCACTGCCCGGCCCTTGCTATGGCTTGCTACTAACTCTGACCCCCAGCCAACTTTATTTATTAACATACAATTAAAATCACATTTCAGTACAAATAAAATATCACCATAAATAATAATAATAATAATAATAATAATAATAATAATAATTTTTTAAAAGAGAAGAAATAAAGTGGAAGGTGATGACTGGGTGACAACTTGATGTTAACCTCTGGTCCCCACACACCTGTGCAGATGAGCACGCCTGTACATACCTGTCATATACCACACACACACACACACACACATACACACACTATAACTTAATTAATTTTAAAAGTCTTGGATCTTTTTTGTAGTACAAGTTATATACATTTCAAGCATCCAAAACTGATCAGTATATACATATGGCCACAACACAGCTTGGCTTGGAATAGTCACATCTCACGTGTTCAGGGCAATCTCAGACTATGGCTGACTACCAGCTGTAGATGGGTGCAATATTGATCATACTGATGTAAAGAACCATAAGATAAGACAATGGGATAATTTAGGTGGGAAGAGGGAAGAAGCAAACACCTGTAAACATTCCTATACATTTAAAGATGTTTCCATTTATTTATCCTTTCATTCATTTATTGTGAGTGTGCACACACAGTACATGCATGTGGGGGTCAAAAGACCTTGCGGGAGTAAGTTCTTTTCTTCTATCCTGTGGGGATTGAACTCAGGCCATCAGCCTTGGCTGCAAGTGTCCTTACCTGAGGAGCCATCTTGTTAGTCCTATATATTTATTGACTAAGTTTGTCAACACCAACATTGATATTTTAGATCATCAGATATTATAGTTTATTTATTCATTTATTATCTTTTTTTTTTGAGACAGGTCTCACTGTGTAGCCTCTTGCTGGTCTGGAACTCACAGAGATATGCCTGCCTCTGCCTCTGCATCTGAGTGCTGAGATTAAAGTGTGCATCTTCACACCCAGCTAGTTTCATTAATTTTTAGTTTTCAGTTTTCCAAGTGAAAATTTCAATGGTAACATATAACATTGTGAGTCTCACTGTGGCATTTCCCTACATTTATGTTATTATTCTTGATCCTTATTTATCTGTTTCCCACCTCCTCCCACCCCCCTCTTCCTCCTCTTGTGGCTGACCACAGGCTTTCTGAGAAGAAACAAAATCTGTGATTTCTCCATAATGAGGTTTCAGTGTGCCAGCGAGCTCAAGAGTGAGAACTTATTTTAGGGGAAAAGATTGAATTTTGTTCAAGTAAAAATGGTGATTGACGAAACAGTGCCAGCCAGGTGGTGGCGGCAATCACAGTTCTCTGTGAGTTCCAGGCTTTAGAAATCAGCTAATTGCCTTGTAAAGATATTGTAAGAGGGCTGGAGAGATGGCTCAGAGGTTAAGAGTGCCTGCTGCTCTGGCATAGGACCCAAGTGGTTCCCAATGACCACATCAGACAGCTCAGCTCCAAGGGATCCACTGCTCTCTTCTGGCCTCTGTGGGCACTGCATGCATGTGGCACATGCACACACACACAGATGCATACATACACACAAATAAAAATAAAATAAACCTTAAAAAAGTTATTCTAAGTAATTCTACCAAAAGCTGATGGAAAAGTCATTTAAAGTTTTTCTATGTGTGCAAGTTAATCTTAAATGAAGAGTGGGTGTATCATCTGCTGATTAAGCTAGATTAGTGGGTGGAAGTGTTCCAGGAGAGATAACATAAAAATAGAATCATTAGTCACAAATTTAAATTATTCAAGTCCTGCCACATGGTGTAGAATTTAAATGGGGGGCATAGAAACAGCTCCTGCTAGTTGTCAAGACGTGGGTGAGCAAGGAGAGTCAGGCAGGGGAGTCACATGATGCAAAGTAGGTAAACTGAAGGACAGTGGTCTTGAAGGGAAGCCTGCTGTGCTGGTTGGTTTTTGCAAAGAACACAAACCTGGATGTAGCTGGGAGATGGACTTTTAATTGAGAAAACTCCATGAAACTGGCTTGTAGGTAGGTCTGATGGACATTGTCTTGATGGATGACTGATGTAGGAGGTCCCAGCCCACTGTGGGCAGTGCCACCCCGGGCAGGTAATCCTGGGTACTATAAGAAAGCAGGCTGAGCAAGTCATGAGGAGCAAGTCAATGAGTGAGCAGTACTCCATGGCCTCCGCATCAGCTTCTGCCTCCAAGTTCCTGCCTTGACTTCCCTCAGTGATGTATGGACTATGATGCAGAAGCGTAAGCTGAAATAAACCCTTTCCTCCCCAGGTTGCTTTTGGTCATGGTGTTTTATCACAGAGGTAGAAACCTAACTAAGACACCAACTTTAATTAATGTGAACCTCTGAACCTTGTCTTCTGGAGCCTTTGCAAGGCTCAGCAAAGGACTTACGATGTGAGCAGTTGGTACATATTGATAGTGAAATATTTAAAGGCACTAGTTAGAGACAGTCTGCTTCACGCCATGCTCTGCTCAGCACAGGACACACTGTGGGGACTGACAAGACAAAAATCTATGCCTTGGAAGCTGACTTCCAGGTCTCTGGAATTCTTGTCTGGTGGAAGTGTGTTTGTTGGCCTGAGGTTTGGCCACTGGACACCACAGTCATCATCATTTGCCAGTTTCAGTTTAGAAAGTAGCATTAAGAACTGAAGCCCTAACCACCAAGAGGAGCTGGAGAGTGAAGTCAACCCCTGTGGCCAGTAGGTGATCAAATCCTGGAACACAGGGCACCTGTGAGCCTCACGGGTTAGCAGCCCTCTCAAATATTGTCCCAGATTGTCTCTAGGATAAGACCACATCATCAAGGACTCTGTGGAGAAAGAGGCCTAGAAGTCTGTGCCTGGGACCCTCCTTCATCTCACTTTGACTCTCTCTAATTTATCTCCTTTTGCTACTAAAAAACAAACCAAAACAAAAAGCCCTATGATTGTGTATGTGTGATTGTGTGTGTGATTGTGTGTGTGTGTGTGCTTGTGTGGTGCATAGTGTAGGGTGTACATGCACGTGTGAGCCTGTGCACACAAGCAGAAGCTAGAGGAAGAGGTCAAGTCCTGCTCTATCACTTTGCCTTATTCTCTTGAAACAGGGTCTCTCATGGAGCCTGGAAGCTAGTCTGGAAGCCAACGAACCCCAGTGATGCTCCTGTCTCCACACCCCTCTCACAGTCAAGTGCATGCCATACCTTGTTTTTTATGTGGGTGTTGGGTTCTGAACTCAGGACCTTATGCTTGTACAGAAAGCATTCCGACCCACTGAGCCATCTCTCCAGGCTCTGTAATAGTAAACGTAGCACATTAAAAAAGTCTCCTGGGCCATTGTGGTTAACTGTCAAACTAGAAGGATGCCATAGTGACTCTTGAATGTAACCAGTTGGTCAGAGGAGAGGGTGGGCTTGAGGACCCCCAAACTTAAGTCTAGTGTCTAAATTTAGAGCAAATCAGTGGTTGTGTGGGCCCTGCCCTTGGCCTGGCAAACCCATTGCGGCTGTGTTCCTTATTACAGTGGCCATTGAACTGCATCACTAATTCCATCACACAGCCAGTTCCTGGCTGGGGGTTTGTAGACTGCGGTCGGTAGGCCATCTGCAGAGTACTATGGTCACTGACCCGGTAATATGGCTTGTTTCAAATCAAGTCTTCCCAGAAGCCTGCAGGGACCACTTTGGGGCTCCGTTGGTGGCTGACTTCATGCTGCAGTAGGGCTGAGCTGGGAAAGAAGTGGGGCAGTGTGCAAACCTGAAACAGTCACCAGCTCCTTCCTGGTCCTGACCGTGGCTGAGATACAGGGAGTGTGAGCCCTGGGTTGCTGGACATGTGTGTGTTCCCTTCCCCCTTTCTTGAAAGGTGACTTTCTTTCTTCTGTAAAAACAATTTGTTGGGTGGGAGAAATGGCTCAGAGGTTAAGAGCACTGACTGCTCTTCCAGAGGTCCTGAGTTCAATTCCTAGCAACCACATGGTAGCTCACAACCATCTGTAATGGGATCTGGTGCCCTCTTCTGGTGTGTAGACATACATACATGCAGGCAGAACACTGTGTGTGTGTGTGTGTATATATGTATATGTATATATATGTGTGCGTATGTATATGTATATATACATATATGTGTGTGTATGTATATGTATATATACATATATATAATAAATCTTTAAAAAAACAAAACAAACAAACAAAAACAACAATATGTGTGAATGGGTGGTTCCTGAGCACATGTGTACATATGTCTGTGTGGAGGCTGGAAGACAGCCTCAGGTGTCTGTCCATCTTGTTTTAGAGACTGGATCTCTCACTGGCCTGGAACTTGCCAAGAAAGTTATGTTGGCTGGTCACCTAGCCCCAAGAACCCACCTGTCTCTGCCTCCACAGTATCAGGATTATAAGTGTGTGCCAGCACTCCTGGGTTTTTGTTTGTTTGTTTGTTAGATAGAGTCCACTATGCAACCTTGGCTGGCCTGGAACTCACAGAAATCCACTTGCCATTGTGTCTGGAGTCCTGGTCAGTGCTGGGATTAAAGATGGCCTCTTTCCCTCTCTTCCCTCTTGAGAGGCTCACACATAGACTGACCAAGCAGGCCTCAAACTCACTATGTAGCTGAGGATGACCTTGGACTCCTAGTCCTCCTGCTTCCAGCTCTCAGGTGCTGGATTACAGGCACACACCACCACACTCAGTTCAGGCAGTGAGGGAATCAAACCCAGGGCTTCCTTCATGCTAGGCGAGCACTCTACCAACTGGAACTGCTCCCATAGTGGCTATCTAATGGTCTTCCTGATCTGATTAAAACCAAAGACTTGGGTTGAGAGATCAAGTGTACAACCTTGAGATTTTTCCCACAGGGAGCAAAAGGAGTTTCTTGTTTTTAAGTTTTACTTCCCAATGAACTAAAAGCCAACCTGGGGATAAAAACAGGAAAATCTATACAAATAAATTCAACAAAACAAAAGTACAAACCTCTGTGGGGAAATGAAACACAACAGGTAATGCTGGGGCAGTCTCTTGCTGAGGGCCAAGATTAGGAGACCCCTGTGAAAGCGATCTTTTTTTTCCCTTAGGTTTTTCTAGACAGAGTTTCTCTGTGTAACAGCCCTGGCTGTCCCAGAACTCACTTTGTAGACTAGGCTGGCCTCGAACTCACAGAGATCAGCCTGCCTCTGCCTCCCGAGTGCTGGGATCAAAGGCATGCACCACCACGCCCAGCTCATGTGTGTTGCTGGAAAATTTCTCTCTCGCTCCCAAGTCCCGCCAGCTCCCAAGTCCCGCCGGTCCCAGAAACCACTTACAAAATAAACACACAGACGCTTACATTATTTAAACTGCTTGGCCATTTGCTCAGGCCTATCATTGTCTAGTTCTTACTCTTATATTTAGCCCATTTCTATTAATCTCTACTTTGCCACGTGGCTCGTGGCTTACCGGTACTTTACATCTTCCTTGTTCTGGCCGCGGCTCCAGGCAGTCTCTCTATCCTTCCTTTCTCCTCAATTTTCCTCTCTGTTAGTCCCGCCTATACTTCCTGTCTGGCTATTGGCCAATCAGTGTTTATTGACATATAGCGATATCCACAGCACATGTGAAAGGAATCTTAACAAAAAGTTTGTGCACAGGGCCAACTAGCTCATGTTTCTGTACCAAACACCTGGCATAGAGACCTCAGCTTCCCACAGAGAGGTTCCCATATCTCCATCCCTCCTTCCAGCTTTTAAGGCTCATCCAACTGTGTAGTCCTGGATGAGCCATGCATGCATGTATCTGTGAGCTTGTGCAGACTCCACTTTCCACACGTAGAACACTCTGACTCTTCCCATATTAGGAAAACAGACACACAGGTGGGGTGGCTTAGTCATCAGGCACATGGCTGGTCCCCTCTTTTTTGCTGAGTCATTGCAGTGTCTGGCTCCCTGGAAGAATGGATCTCTTATTACAATGTACAGGAAAGGAAGAAAAAATAAGTTGTTATAGACATGTGCTGTTTGAGCAGCTAGAGACATGGGAGAATAAAAATCTCTTTTTGGAACTGTGCTTAAAGCAAAGTAGCACTAAACAAGTAGCATCCCTGCCAGCTCTCTCTCCACCTCCCAGGTGCTTCTGGGAACTTTTGACAACTGGAACATATAAGCAACTAGCAATCTTGCTGGAGCTATGAAGTCACCTGTCATCACTGGGACAGTCAGAGCCAGGATTCTCAGCTCCATGACCACATATGACACCCCAGCTCACATGTTCCTCTGCACACCGAGCTACTGTAGAATTATACTTACATCTTCTCTAAGGCTGCACAAAGATGAGCCTTGAGGGCTGGAGAGACCACCCAGTGTGTGACAGTGCTTGCTGCATAAGCATGAGGGCCTGTGTTCAGAAAGCTGGGCATGACAATACACTATAACACCAGCACTGTGAAGGGCAGAGGCAGGAGAATCACTGGGACTTGCTGGCTGCCAGCCTAGCTCCAGGCTTAGTGAGAGACCTTGTCTCAGGGGAATTAAGATAGAGAGTGACAGAGCTGGACATGCAACATCCTTCTCTAGCCTCCCCACACAGGCACATGGGCATCCATACATATGTGTGTCACACACACACACACACACACACACACACACACACACACGCACGCACGCACGCACATACACCCCACAGACCATATATACTCATGCTTGTAAGTAAAACTTCCTCAGGCAACGTTTGCAGAAGACAAGACACTTGCAACTTGAAGAGTCTTCTGGGATTCTCCTCTGTCAACTTTAACATCTCATGTAGCAGGTTTTTCTTGGACCTCAAGCTCTTAAACAATGACACAGAGACCTCTTATTAAGAATGAAAGCTCGGCCCTAGCTTAGGCTTGTTCCCAAGTAGCTCTTATGACTTAACCATTTCTATTAATCTACAATCTGCCACATGGTTCATTACCTCTCCTCCATACTACATGTCTGACTTGCTCTACATCTTGCTGGCAAATCTCCCTTGCCTCAGATTCTTCCCAGAGTTCCTCTTTCTCCCTGGAAGCCCTGCCTATTCTTTCCTGCCTAGCTACTGGATGTTCAGCTCCTTATTAAACCAATTAGAAGATGCCTTGGCAGAGGCACATCTTCACAATGTACAAAAGATTATCCCACAGCAGTTCCCTCTTTTTGTCTAAATAAAAAGGGAAGGTTTTAACACTAATACAGTAAAACTATACACAATAAGAACAATTATCAGTTAAGAATTATATTCATAATGTCCAGTCCACTTGTATTTAACAAATACAGAGAAAGTACTGTATTATTTATCCTATCCTAGTGAGTCCAAAGTTTTATACCTAAACCACTTTCTATCATAACTTGTATTACCAACCTACAAATATCTTTTTAGATCTTAAAACATTTTCTTAGATGAACAACTTAAGATTTTATATCTCTTAACCTTATAAACTTTACATCTCTTGTAAGTTTCTTTTCTGAATTTGGTAACAAAGAAAATGACCATCTAGTCTTCAACCCCCATAAGAGACTCAAGAAGCATAAAATACTACCTGAGCCACCCAGCCACCCAGCCACCCAGCCACACAGCAAGCCACAGAGAAAGAAGTAAAAGTCTACAAAAATAGAGGAAGATAAAAGCCCAGAGGCAAAAGGTAGATGGGCTAATTTAAATTAAGAAAAGCTGGCTAGAAATAAGCCAAGCTAAAGCCTGGCATTCATAAATAATGATAAGTCTCCATGTATGTATTTATTTGGGAGCTGGGTGGCAGACCCCCAGAGAGTAAGAGCCAAAACAGTAAAAACAACCAACTACAGACCTCTTTTTCTTAGTTTCCTCCTTGACCATGACTCACAACAACAGACAATCAACCTCCTAAAGAATGATTAACATCTATAACCCACCGAATGACAAAAACCACCCACCTCACCTCTCAGGAATGTAGGTGTCATGTTCTCAAAATTACTTCATGTTATCTGGGGCCAAGGGCATCTTTAGGGGACCCTGGGAAATTGGGATAATGGTCAAGTCCTGGGAGAGCTAGCTGCATCATTTGTTTCTGTGTGTGTGATGAGAAAGTGCAGGGCTTATCTCAATTCCTGGCTGGCATAGTCTGTGAGGCTGGACCATCTCAGCTAGTTGCATTGAAGTTGTTCTGGATGCAGATTTTTTTTTGTTTTGTTTTTTGAGACAGGGTTTCTCTGTGTAATAACCCTGGCTTTCCTGGAACTCACACTGTAAACTGGGCTGGCCTCGAATTCACAGAGATCCACCTGCCTCTGCCTCCTGAGTGCTGAGATCAAAGGTATGTGCCACCACCACCTGGCCTGGATGCAGAATTTTGAGCAAACTGCAACAGAGGCATTCTGAGAGGCTGGATCACCTGGGCTACTTGTCTTCCTCATTGGTGTCTGGTCCGTTTATTCTGAAAACACACAAACTTTGAAAGGTAACACACATATTTGCTGTGGATTATGTTCATTGTTTATAATAAAGCTAACTGGCCCATAGCTGGGCAGAAAGAGATTGAGTGTGAGAGTCAGACTAAAAGAATTCTGGGAAGAGGAAAGATGGGATCAGAGAGTTGCTGGCAAACCCAGAAAATCAAGATGAGAATGCTGTACTGAGAAAAGGTACCAAGCCAGGTGACTAAACATAAATAAGAATTATGGGTTAATTTAAATGTAAGAGTTTGTTAGTAACTGAGATATTAACCAAGTGCTTATAAGTAATATTAAGCCTTTGAGTAGTTATTTGGGAACTGCTGGATGGGAGAGAAATAGTATTACAATGTGGGGCTGAAATTTTCACATAAAACCTGACAAAGCGTAAAAAGGGATTCTAGACACACAAGAATGGAGTCAAGCATAACTTCTGAGTAGCTGCCTTTTTTCAGGTGAACTCTGTTCACTGGTGATGAGCAGAGGCACAGCTCCTTTAAGAGATGGATTCTTGGTTCAGTACTGGGAGCAAGAACGGGTGGCTCTTTTAAGAGGTCCTCTTGCCAAACACTTAGATGGTATTCATGAGCAGTGGGCAGCGTGGACCCAGAAACTTCCCAGAGTTGGGGTGGTAAACTTGGCTCTCAGAGATGGCAGAGAACATACCTCTGCTGCCATGAGACTAGCCTCTCAGAGAACTGAGGGGAGCCAGCACCAGCATGCCATGGTCTAAGTTACACAGCAGTTTTCTTGGTCATACAGACAGAAAAGGTTACAGATGCACAGTAAGGACAGATTCAGATAAAAAGAGCCTCTAAATGGGTCACCGAGTATTTAAAAAAATATATGTAGGCTTGGGAGAGAGAAGAAAAAGGGTAGAGAAAGTCCTTTAAAAAGAAATAGAGTAATAAAAAATATAATAAGCCATGTAGATGCAGAAAATATACAGTCTAGATACTTTATGTTATTGTGTTGTCTTTAAATTTTTGATGACTAATGAACAAATAATAACTGCTGAGAGACATTTGATTATGCAAGCTGCTAGATTAAACAAACCTATATATTTTAAAATGTCTTGAATCCAAAATTTAAGTAAAAAGATATGATACTTTGGGAAAGGAGTTCTGCTTTTATTTCCACAGGAAATGAGAGACTGTGGATTCATTCTGGGTTAAGAAAAATCAGATTTGATTGAGGAAGACCCCTTGAAAAATCTCTGATGGGAACAGATGGCCCAGATGATCCAATATTTCAGAGTTCCTCTGTTGCAGTTTCCTCTGAGTTCTGCCCCTAGAACAGCTTCAAGGTGACTGGCTGAGATGATCCAGCCTCACAGACTACTCCAACAAAGACTTAACCATTATCTGCTATGGGATGGTCTTTCTGTGCATTGTGAATATGTGTTGCTCTCATTGGTTGATAAATTTTAGCCAGTAGCCAGGTAGTATAAGATTAGGCAGTATAATCAAATGAGATGAAGAAGGGTAGAGTTGGGGCGGCTGCCAGCAGCTGCCGAATGAGCAAGATGCCAGAGCACCGGTAAGCCACGGGCCCTGTGGTAATACAAAGATTAATAGAAATGGGTTAATTTAAATGTAAGAACTAGTTAGTAATAAGCCTGAGCCATCAGTCAAATACTTTCAATTAATATAAGCCTCTGAGTGATTATTTGAAGATGGCTGTGGGACCAGGTGGAATAGAGAAAAGCCTCCATTTTCAGTTATCCTAAATTTTCTCACTGTCCCTCAAAGATTACTAGTGCACCTAATCAGCAGGAAGCAATCTAGAGAACTATGCCCACATTCCCAAAAAAATGAGTTATGGATGTTTATTATCATTTAAGGGGAGTTGCTTGCAAGTTGTGATTGGTAATGGTCAAGAAAAAAACTAAACAAAGGAAATTAGATTCAGGGATCTCATTTGCTGTGGATGATTGATTGATAAATAAAACACTGATTGGCCAGTAGCCAAGCAGGAAGTATAGGTGGGACTAGCAGAGAGGAGAATTGAGAGAACAGGAAGGTGGAGAGGAGGAGATGCCAGCCTGCCATCCAGGGAGCATCATGTAAAGGCAGCAGGTAAAGCCACAGAACACATGGCGACATATAGATTAACAGAAATGGGCTGAGTATAAGAGTAAGAGCTAGACAATGGTAGGCCTGAGCTAATGCCCGAGCAGTTTAAATAATATAAGCGTCTGTGTGTTTATTTTATAAGTGGGCTACAGGACTGCCGGGGTTTGGTGGGACCTGGAGAGAAAAACTCTAGCTACATAGACAAACAAAAAAAAGGGGAGATAAATTCAATAAAAGAGTAGATTATTAAATCTACTTTAATCCAGAAAAACAACTGCTAATCTCAAAATATTTTACATTGGTATGGATTTTGGTTTATTGATAACAAATTTAAAGTTAATTTTGTTATACTGTATGTATATTTCTACTCTTTTTTTAATTTCTACTCTTGTTTAGGGTATTATATTTATGCAACTCATTTAAAAATGTAATATATAATTAAGAAATACATATTAATACTAATCTATAATAACAAACTTATAGTCATATTAGTTAGGTTTTCAAGGTCATACAGAGATATATTTTAGATAGATAGGCAATCTTCAAACACTTCAAAGACCTACAGAATATTACATTTAAAATGTTTTAAGAACTTAGACTTTTCTCAATAGTGAGACACATCTGTGGTGGTATTGTGTTCCACAAAATATTGTGTACCTTAATAAACTTATCTGGGGTCAGAGACAGAACAGCCACAATATTAAACATAGAGGTTAGGCAGTGGTAGCATACGCCTTTAATCCTAGCATTCCAGAGACAGAAATCCCTCTGGATCTCTGTGAGTTCAAGGCCACATTGGAAACGGCCAGGCATGGTGATACACACCTTTAATCCCAGAAAGCCACACCTTTAATCCCAGGGAGTGGTGGTAGAGAGCAGAAAGGTATATAAGGTGTGAAGAAACTCGAGGCATTTGGCCTGGAGAAGCATTTGGCCTGGAGAAGCATGTGGCTGGTTAAGCTTTCAGGCTTCTAGCAGCAGTTCAGCTGAGACCCATTCTGGATGAGGACATAGAGGCCTCCAGTCTGAGGAAACAAGGCCAGCTGAGGATCCGGCAAGGTGAAGGTAGCTGTGGTTTATTCTGTCTCTCTGACCTTCCAGTGTTCACCCCAATAACTGGCCTCGGGTTTGATTTTATTAATAAGAACCTTCTAAGATTCATGCTACACACATCTGCTTCTGGCAATACCAATTACTTCAAAGAGGATGAGGAACATCAAAGAAACTCTATATGGAGTTTGTTTTCTTTATGGCAAAAGCTATACATGTGAGCAAAGAAACTTCCCTTGCCTCAGTTGCTGACAGTACACTGTCCAAATTAGACTAGCTAGACACAAGAAAGACAACTACCAAACTTTTTCAAGACAAGGTAGGACAGTCCTTCAAAATTCCCTGCTTCACAGGAAAGTCTGTCAGATATGCTTGTCCTGTAGGCCAGAGTTGGATGCACCAACATTACAGAGGAACTTTGGGTGACTGTCCAGACAGTCTGATGTCCCTATCATTAGGTAACATTTCATGCTTCTGGG
This sequence comes from Peromyscus melanophrys, assembly GCA_902168415.1. Classification (NCBI taxonomy): domain Eukaryota; kingdom Metazoa; phylum Chordata; class Mammalia; order Rodentia; family Cricetidae; genus Peromyscus; species Peromyscus melanophrys. Next base: position 17,500 of record CABHPR010144424.1, on the reverse strand, counting down.
ATCTTTGATGGAGTTGAAGACTAGATAGTTATAATTATAGTTTCCCTTAGTTATGATAATTAGATACAAAACTTTGGACTCACAAAGATAAGATAGATGATAGAGTATTTTCTTTAATTTTGCCAAATACAAATAGACATGGTAATTGTAATTCTTACTTGATAACTGTTTTTGTTATATATAATTTTACTATGTTAAGGTTAAAACTTTCCTTTTTAATTAGACATAAAGGGGGAAATGCTGTGGATTGTGCTCATTGTTAATAATAAAGCTGATTGGCCGATAGCTGGGCAGGAAGAGATTGAGCAAGAGAGCTAGACTAGGAGAATTCTGGGAAGAAAAAGGGTGGAGTAAGAGAGGTGCTGAAAAACTCAGAAAAGCAAGATGAGAATATTATACTGAGAAAATGTACCATGCCATGTGACTAAACATAGATAAGAATTACAGAATAATTTAAATGTAAAAGTTAGCTAGTAACAAGCCTGAGCTATTGACCAAGCATTTATAAGTAATATTAAGTCTCTGAGTGGTTATTTGGGAATTGGTAGGCAAGACAGAAATGTCTGACTACACACATCTGCATCAACACAGGTATAGAATGCACAGTGTGCACAAATCAGCTAAAGATCATTCTCTGCTCTATGTTTCAGCAGGTAAAAGGCATCCATCAACTTTATAAGCCCATTTGGACTGCATAACCAAACTGATATAAATCTCCTTCCATGCCATATGAAAGGATGACATGTAATAATAAGTCATGAGAACTCTGTAGCCAACAAGATTTATCATGTCTCATCTAGTTCCAGAGCTGTTCCCATAGTAGAAGGATCAGCATATACATCACCTGTCTTGTAGTTTTTCTTGGTTTCCTCCTTCATATCTGTGGCCAAGATTTTCAGAAGTCTCCCCTAGTCAAATCTGATCTTTATAAATTTTGAAGAAATCCACAGCTTTTTGTTTACTGTGGAAACAAAGGCATAATCTCTCACCCAATGCAACACATTTCACAACTTCCATTCTGAAGTTAAGACATCCTTAAAATATATAAACTGGTTTAGTTCAGCAGTTTCCATAATCCAATGTCTCTTAGTAGCTGATGTTTTTTGCTTGTTAGACATTGCACAAATCCTAAATGGTCTTATAATAATAAAAACCTGAAGCCAGACATTGGGATAAATGCTGATCAGATTTATCAGATCAGAGAGACAAAGGAACAAGCCACTAGAGAAACTTCTCACCACTACCGAATTCTCAGGGCGAATGGAAACAAGATCCTATCTCCAGGAATCCTCTGACTGAAAGCCTCTGAATCCTCAGCTAAAAGGACTCTAGTTCCTGTCTCCTCATGCCTTATATACCTTCCTCTGCCTAGACTACCCTCCTAGTGCTGGGACTAAAGGCCTGTGACTCCCAAGTACTGAGATTAAAGGTGTGTGCCACTACTGCCTGGCTCTGTTTCTCTCCTAGTCTGAATTAATCTCATGTAGTCCAGGGTGGCTTTGAACTCACATGGATCTCTGTCTCCCGAGTACTAGGGTTAAAGGTGTGTGCCACCACTGCCTGGCCTCTATGTTTAATCTAGTGGCTTGCTCTGTCCTCTGACCCTCAGGCAAGCTTTATTTGATACACAATATATCACCACAATTAGCATTTAAAAAATTTAAAGTTAATAAAGCACTATATAGGGTCCAGATGCCCTGTGTATTTCCCATCCTTATAAGGCTTATTCTTATTATATTACTTTACTCTTTCTTTATTTTATTTTATTATTTTTAAACTATTTTTTCCATGACTCTCTATACCCATTTTCTCTTCTTTTTAGCATCTAAGCACATTTTCAATGTATCTGCAGCCTTTTCTGACTGTGTGAGCCAATCCTTAAAGGACCAGGCTACCTGCTGCATGACTCCACTTAGCACATGGCACTGGCAGCTGGCTCTGCTCCCCTTGGGTCTGTCCAGCAAGCTACCCCTGGTTCTGGGCTGCAGCTGCTGGCCTTTCCCTGAGAGCTGAGCCTCATGCCCACAGGCATTAGCCGAGTTGCTTTTACCCACCCAGATCTAGAAAGCTGGTGGGCCTGTGCTAGTCTAGTCTCAAGTCTCTTGCCAAGTAGCACGCCAGCTGCTCTATGCTTGAATATACATGCCCAGTGTTGGATACCAATTGTAGCTGGACTTTCTTTGGACCATCAGTTCCAAAATAACGATGTGAAAACTTCTTATTAATTATGAATGCTTGACCTTAGCTTAGGCTTGTTCCTAACTAGCTCTTATAACTTAAACTAACTCATTTATATTAATCCACATTATGCCATGTGGCTTGTTACTTCTCCTCCATTCTGTTATGTCTGACCCCCTCCAAGTCTTGCTGGTGAATTCCTTGTGCCTCGGGTTCCTCCCGGAGTTTCTCTCTCTTCCCGGAAGTCCTGCTTTTCCTCTCTTGTCTAGCTCTTAGCTATTCAGCTCTTTATTAAATCATTCAGAAGGTGTCTTGGCAGAGATACATCTTCACAGTGTACAAAAAGATAATCCCACAACAATCACAGACAACTAGGTTCCATGGAATGAAGAGACTGGATCAGAGTAGCCCAGAATAGGACAGTCTAAGCCTTATAACTTGAACTTGAGTCTGAGCCTTGTAACTAATGACATCTTCAGTGCAAAGTGGGCTGTGCTAGCTACTGTCCTCATGACTGAGGCCAAACCTGACAGTGCAGCCTCTGGAAGGAAGGCGGGGTTTATTCTAGTTCACAGTTTTATTCTAGGCGTGACAGCAGGAGGGTGAGACAGCTGGTCACATTTCATCCAGTCAGGAAGCACAGAGAGGTATGATGGCTGATCTTTGTCGTCAACTTGACCACATCTGGAATCAACTAAAACCCAAACAGCTGGGCACACTTGTGGGGCATTTTCTTGACTGGATCATTTGAGGTCAGAAGACCCACCCTGAGTCTGGGCCATACTTTCTGGCAGTCTCTATAAAAGGACATGGAAGAAGGAAGGTTTTGCTTTTTGCCTGCTTGCCCTCACCCTGTCTGGCAAGTCCATCTATCCTGCTGCTGAGGCTTTTCCTCACTGGCAGTAGAACATCTTCAGGATCCAACACAGACCAAAGACCAGCTGAGACATCCAGCCTCAAGGACTGAACAACCACTGATGCTCGGCCTTTCCATTAGATGGCAGCTGTTGTTGGACTAGCCTGACCACAGCCTGTCAGCCACTGTAAATCCACTTTTAAATATATACTCACTCTGTCAGTTCTGCTCCTCTAGAGAACCCTGACCAGTGCAGGCATGGAGGATGAAGCTTCTCTGGCTTTCTCCTTTTTATCCAATCTGAGAGTCCTCATGGACATGCCCAGAGGTTTGTTTCCATGGAGATCCTAAAAACCACCAAGTTGACAATCAAAAATAAGCATCACATAGCCAAAGTTCCATGTCCCTGATTTTGGTTCCCATCTAGATCTTCAAGCTATGTCTCTAGCTATTGCTAACTCATTGAGGCACAGTCACATTCGGTCACCTGGTTAGACACTGAGGTCTGGGTGGAGCAGACTGTTGAGGCATTTTAGTTACTGTAGATATAGCCCAAGGCCAGCAGCCAGTGGTGCAGAAGCAACACATAGTCTTAGAAAGAGATGTTTAAAAAGTCTTATTTGTGTTTATGGGTATGGGTATATGCACCTTAGTGCAGTGCCCTCAGGGGCAAGAAGAGGGTGTTGGTTTCCCTGGAGCTGAAGTCACAGGAAGTTGTGAGACATCTGATGTGGGTGCTGGGAGCCAACCTTGGGTCCTTTGCAAGAGCAGCCACTTTCTTAACTGCTGAATTATCTTACCAGCCTTACAATGTAGTCTTGACTCCCTAGAAGAACAGCGTATCCAGGAAGAGAGAGTGCTTGTGCATGCGTGCTTGTGTGTGTGTGTGTGTGTGTGTGTGTGTGTGTGTGTGTGTGTGTGT
>CABHPR010144422.1:11820-37745 GCA_902168415.1 Peromyscus melanophrys | reverse complement strand
AGGGAAGCTGAGGAGGCTCCTGGAGCACTGCCGGATGGTGGGAGAAGTCAAAATGGTCCTGGACTCATTGTGGGAGGGGACAGCTGAGACTGAGCAGGTGCCAGAATTCCTGAGTCTCTCCAAAGTTCCAACCCTTAGTGGGGCTGCTGCACCCCAGCTCAGCCACAGAGGGCTGGATCAGGAGACTGCACACGGAGGAGGTGGAACGGCAGAGACCCAATAGTGGCCAGAGAACCACGAAAGACAGGGGCTCCAGAAGCCTGCAGGGAAGAGTGGAGGAAGCAAGTAGAGGGAGATGCCAGCCAGGACTCAGTCTGATACAGTTTGCTCGTCTCTCCACACGGGGGCACTCAAGCACGTTCGAATGCGCCAAAACGAGTTTGTTATTGGAAGCCCTGGGTGCTGTACAGCCTTTGGGGTCAAGGCTTCACTTCTCACTGCATCTCAGTGCCAGGATGGGGGTGGAACAAGGTTTGGAAAGGTTGCTGACCTCCAAGCCCTTTAGCGTTTCCCTGTATTTACACATAGACAGGCAGGCTGGAGCCAGGCATGCCCTTGAAAGGCGTTGCTCCTGAGGCTTGCACTAGGCCAGCCACAGGAGTCCCGCGGCCTGTTCTAGACTTGGTCTTCCTTTCTTAAAAAGATCAGAAGAAAATGAGTATATTTTTGAAATCTTACGTGGTGGAAGGAAGACGAGTCCGGGAACAGGTGCTTCTCTGTGCCTACTCCTTACAAGGCCTGCCTTCCTCTCCCACCTCCTCCTACCGTCCTGCAGCCGCATTCCTACCTCAGGCTCCCAGGGGGCTTTGCCAAAGTTAACCAAAGTCGGTAGAACCATACTAGGTGGGAGTCCCTGGGAGTCACTGGAAGACAGCTGTGTGCTGCATCCCAAAGAGGATGTGATGGGAGCCTTGGCCGCGAAGCCCCGGGATACCAGGGCAGTTAGGGTTTCTTTGCTCAGCCCTAGCCTCTTGAAGCGCTCTCCCCTCTCACTGGGGCATTCGGCCCTTGCCAAGCTAGGAGTGCCCCAGCCCTGAACCCTCATCCACGAGCCAACTGGTGTTCTGAGAGTCCTCCGGCATCCACCTCCAGCTCCCTGGGACTGGAACTCCCCAGGTGCCGTCACCACGGCAGGAGCTGGGTACCCCGCTGAGGAGGCTAAGGAGGAGCTGCTTCGGGCCAGGGCGGGGACCAGGAGATGAGCCGGGGATGCGAGCTGGTCTCTAGGTGGTGCCAAATAATGGGGCCTAGACATGTCCCCTCCCTTGGTGTGCTTCTGGTGTTTTGCTTTCCTTCCGTCTCTTTGGTGAGGCCGAACGTGGCTGTGGCGAGGACTTAAAAAAAAATAGCAAAGCAGAAAGAGAAAGCGATCACTCCGACCCCTGGCTTCCGCGCCGCCGGGGAGGGGGCGGAGAAGCTGAGCCAGGCAGAGTCGCTCAGCACCCAGGCGACTCGCGAGTGGCGCGGAGCGGCCGGGCTCGCCTTTCGCCTTTCTTCTTTCCCCACCGCCTCCTTTTCCCCCCTTCTCTCTTTCTGCTGGAGGGGGTGGGGAGAGAGGAGAGAGATAGAGAAAGGAAATTTTTTTTTTTTTCGAAGCATCCAAGCCAGTAAGCCAGCTTGCGGCGGCCCATGGCTTCTCTGTACCAAAGGTTCACCGGCAAGATCAACACCTCGCGCTCCTTTCCGGCGCCCCCGGAGGCCAGTCGCCTCCTGGGTGGCCAGGGGCCGGAGGAAGACGCGGGCCCGAAGCCCCTAGGGCCGCAGGCGCAGGCGGCGGCACCCCGGGAGCGCGGCTGTGCGGGTGGCCGGCCCCGGTTCCAGTATCAGGCGCGGAGCGACTGTGACGAGGAGGACGTAAGAACATCGCGGTGGGTGGGTGGCGGTGGTGGGGGCTTCGGCGGGAGTCATGGGCCTAGCGACTCCTGGGGGTCTCTGGGTCCCCTGCTCCTCTCTTGCCGTTCCCCCTGCTGTGCCCGAGCGCGCTCAGACACTCTCCTTGGCTCCTGATCTCTGTCACCATGGTCCGGAGCAGGTCTCTGCGGTGGTAGCCAGGAGTTGGTGGCTGGAGCAGGCAGGGTTTTGGAGCTGCGCCTGCTGGGATGTGGACTATGCTTGGAATTCACTAGATTCGTGGATGTCTGTTTGTAGCCGCAGCCCGCTGTGGTTCCCAAGGAGGGAAATAGATCTGTGTATGCTTGGAGTTGTGTTGTATGTTTATTTTCCTGCTCTGAGGCTCAAGGAACAGCTAGTCCAGACTCCTTCCCCCTCCTTCCACCTGTCACTGCAACTAGCCAAGGTGGCCTTCCTCTCCTCTTCAGGCTGCCCCCCTTTTCACTGTCCCCAGACACCTTCTCTCTCTACACCCGAGGATTATACCTGTGGTGTGCTTTTCCAGAAAAAAAAAAAAAAGAAAAAAAAGAAAGTCCTAGCTCCAGAACCCTGGCCTCTGACCCAGGCCCAATACAGCTTTCTCTGCTAAGTACCACGCATGCAAATTTGGGCTGCAAGCCTGTGGGCCAGCAACTCTACTTGGGCCATCCTCCTTCCTTTAGAAGAAGTTCTCAGAGTGGTCTCTTACTCTTGAGGCTGGAAGTCTGGGCTTCACAGACTGAATTTACATACTACCTTAGTAGTCAAAGAGTCTTTCAGGGTACCAGGGTTGACCTTCCAGCGGGTCAGTGCCACGAGGACTTTCAGGGAGGGAGAGCTTTTTCCAAGACCTGGAGTCAACAGCCAGGCTAGCCCCGAGGCAGGCAGGTCGGGCTTGGCTGGTGTAGCCTTGTAGAAATAGGTATGCAGTGTTTGAGGAGTTGCCGCGATCCCTTTGCAGTGCGGTTCTGAAGCACCTGGGTCTTTGTACCAGCCTCTTAGTCTTTCTCACCCTTTCAGGGCAGCTCATTGCCCTGAAGGGAGCAGGGGGTGTGGCCGCGAGACCTGTAGGGTCCAGAGTAACAAGACTTGGTGCTTTGTTAAGTTTTGGTGTAAAGGATGTGCATGGTGGGACAGTGCTTCCGGGGGGAGGGGATTTCAACTGCCAGATCTTACAACACCAGTGAGGCCACACTACTGTTAATAGTGGGGCTTGGTTTGTTCTGTGAGGCACAAGGACCACCACAGAAGTGACAAGCGTTGGAGGGAAGCCCACAGACCACAGCGAGGCATCGTGCATCTTTTTCTCTGGTCATTTCTAGATCCTTCTGATTAGAAAGAGAAACCAAAGACTAATGTCCCTCACTCCAGTGGGCCAGTCTCAAGGAAAAAGGAAAAATTATTCTGACATCTGTTTCAAAGAGCTAGAATTCCTTGAGGAGGGTATCAAGCAATGAAGAATTCTGGAGGATTCTATTTATTTAGGATCCCGGGGACATAACTGGGTTGCAACACAGGCGAGAAAGATGCACACCCACCTCCCTGAAATCTGGCTTAAAAGCTTTGGATTGTGGTTCTGGAATGAGCTTGCTCTGCTAAGCAGGCTCTAGATGTCGCTAGTAGAAAGGACAGACAGGGCTGGAAGCACCAGCTGGTCTCCGCCCATCTGGATTGGGTTTGTTTGTTGTTTGTTTGTTTTTTAAGATCCTAGCTAGGAGCATGCATCTCCCTCTTTTCATTTTGATCCATAGCTAGAACTGCTGCTCAGATAAGCCAAAGTCTGAGGTCAGCCGCAGATCAAAGATAATGAAGCAGTGTGACATGTGTCCACTATGAGAGCTCTGAAAAGGGGCTTTCTCAAGCTCAGATGCATCATGCCCAGACACTATGTTTGTGTCCTATAAAATACAGAAGTGTGTGTTTGCATGTACCCATGCACATGGGCATTGATCAAGTGTGTTTCGTGTACTGTGTATATATTTTTCCATTATTGGGTCATAATAAGCACATACATGTCCTACAAAGTAGCAGTTGTGTGGGATGAAGAAACATGAAGATTATTCATCAAGAGCTTTATAGGTAATACAGCTGTCATGTGGAGGATTCTTGATACATGAGTAGATTTTAGCTGTTCTTACCATAACACCAACAAAAGTAGCCACCGTGTGAGGTGATGGACATGTTCATTTACATACTCATCAACCTTCCTACTTCTTATATGTGCCTACAGCATCATGATGTTTAGCTCCTATGTACTCAAGAAAGCATAATTAAATTTCAAATGTAGAGTTGAACCAATGAAACAGAGCTAAATGTAGTTCCAATTTAAAAACATCCCTTAAAACAAAACAAAACAAAACAAAAACTTCCCTTTAAAAAAAATTGGCAAAACATTTACCAAAAGACAGATGCACACATCAAACCATTTTTCTTCCAAGAACAGAGGTTGCAGTTTGTTTGTAATAAAAGGTAACTGGTAAAGTTCTTTGTTTTAAAAACTGCTAGACATGTCAATCTCATGTTATTATTTTTTTTCTTTTTAATCAAGTGGAAAGCCTAGCAGAAGATATGTGACTGGTTAGGACTACTACTACTTTGCTTTGTGAGGAGAGATGAGGAGGGAGGGAGGGAGAGACTGGAGAGAGAGAGAGAGAGAGAGAGAGAGAGAGAGAGAGAGAGAGAGAGAAATTAACCTGAGTCTACTTACTTGAGGAACCGCAATGCTCCCCTTGGAGCTGTTCCGGGTGCTGAATGCTCTCTCCCCATTAGCTCATAGAAAAATCTCTGTCACTTGCGTCTGAGTGAGCAGTCTGAATACAAGACTGGTGACCTCATCACAAGTTCTGCCAGTCAGGCATAGCTGTTGAAATATGCAGCGTATTAGTTTGTTTTCTCTTGCTGAGATAAAACACTGATCCTTTGGGCTTGATGCTCCTACATCAATCATTAATCAAGATAATGTACTACAGAATTGCTATAGGTCAGTCTTGTGGACACATTTTCTCAATTGATGTTCTTTGTCTCAGATGACCCAAACTTGTGTCCACCTGACCAAAAAAAGAAAAGAAAAGGAAACCCAACCAGTACATATAGAAACAACTTCCCAGGCAGGGTCATCAGATGCTGGTAAATGACATAACTTTAAAACACAGTGGGTTTTATGTATCTTGCCTTAGACCTAGAGATGGAGATAAAAAGTGATATTATAATGCCTAAAAATGTGTGCAAACCAACATGAAGACAGGGAGAAGGCTCAGTGAATATACAAGTATGGAGATGTGAGTTCATATCCCCTGAACACATGTAGAAGCTTGCCATGGTAAAGTCTATAGTCTCAGTGATGGTGGTAGAGATAGGAGAATCCCCAGAAGTCTGTGGGCCAGCTAGCCTGCTGTGTGCAGTGGCAAGCAATGAGAGACCCTGCCTCAAATAAGATGGAAAGAGATGAATAACACCAAAGCTGTTCTCTGGCCTCCACAGAAGCATTGTGGTACTCCCCTATTTTTCTTTCTGTCTCTGTCTCTCTCACCTTTTTTATTAATTAAGTAAAACAAACATATCTGTGTATGATTGAGAAAAGGTAACTTCCATGAGATTTAAGGTACTCTACAAAGACCCAGATGAAATCTAAAGAAGTCTGTATGGACCACTCCCCACTAAAGTTGAAGGGTTAGTGATGAGCTAAGAAGATATCACCCAAGTGCAGACAGTGTGACACTGTGACCAACGACCTGTTTGTCACCTGTGCAGGTCCACAGATGACCTCTTTGGTTTGTGTCATGGTTAATCACAATTGCTCAGTTGATGGGATCTGGAATCACCTGGGAACAGGCCACTGGGTGTACCAGTGGGAGATTATTTTGATTTTGGTTAGGTTAGTTGAGGTGGGAAGACCCACCCACCATGGGCAGTACCATTCCCTGGGCTGAGATCATAGAGTATAGAAACATGAGAAAGTGAGCTGAGCACCAGCCTTCATCAGTCTGAAACCTGACTGTGTTTGGATGCTGTGTGACCATCTATCTATCTCAAACTCCTGCTGTTTTGACTTCTCTGCCGTGATAAACTGTACCCTGAAAATGTGAGTGAGAATCATACATTGCTTTTGTCAAGGCATTCCACCACGGTGACAAGGAAAGAAACTGAGATGGTGGGGCTGTTCTAAGAGTTAGAAATAAACCCAGAGGGTCTTTCGTTTTAATCAGTTTCCTTGTAAATTGTACATTTATTTAAACCAAAGCAATTGGTTGGGCAACCCCTTTGAAGAACCAGTAGCCACTTTCATTTAAACCTCGTTGTGTAGAGTTAAAAATAAGTCGACTCTAAAAAGCCGCTGAAAGTGGCTTTTAGGGAAATGTAGTGTCTTGCTCTTGGAATTAACTGTGACTCATTTTAAAATACCAGCTTTTGTCAGGACTGTACTTGAGCATTTCTCTCCCATCTCTGAAATGGCTGCAGGGGCCTTGCACACTGTCACAGTGGTTCTTCTGTTAAGGATACATAGCCACTTCTGCTTTCTTCATCTTGAGTGACTCACATTTTCCTAATGATATTAACATGTGGATGGCCTCATTTTAAAACCACCAACTGGCCAAAGCTGAGATCCATTGATACACCACTGCCCATGATGTCAGTCAGCCAAACAGGTCCAAGTTCTCCATCCTGCATGTCATTTTAGCCCTCAGTCCATCTTCTTTTTCTCTACCCTGACCTTCCAGTGGTGTGACGTCATGTGTCCTTGGGATTTATCAGTCTTGTGACTTGTTTCTTGAGCAGCTTGCCACCACAAAGATGTCCTTATACTCTGAAACCTTTTTCACCAATGTTAAATGACTTTTAAACTTCAATTGCACGTTATTTTCCTAACATGATAAAAAAATAAGGCTAAAGCTTTCTGCTGTGCTATCCTTCCCAGAACCTTCCTCATCACTTCATTGGCAGTGCCTAGAATACCCACCCCCAGAATGAGTATGGGGAATAAGGGAGTCATTTGGAGTTGTGACCAAGGAGGTGCCCAGTGCAGCAGTGTGCCTTTAACCTCCACATCAGTGGTACCTACTGGGCAGATGCTGTGGGTACAGTAGAGGTGCTCACTGAGCCCAGCAGCTGCAGGGATGCCTTACCATTATTACCTCCTGCAAACAGTTAAGGTCAGCCTCCATAGTCTTTTCCCTGCTGTGGCAGCTTTCTCCTTTCTCACCATCTACAACTTTTCATACGAGTCTTGACACTACTAGCTCCAGGTTTCATCCTCAGCAGTGCTCTTTTCCTTGTCTAACTTGGATGTAGATTTGCACTCTGTGCCTCGGTTACTACACAACCTGCACACAGTGTATCACAGGCATGCTATCGACCCCTTGAAAAGATGCCCGTGCCATCAGATGATTTTTCCTTTGTCTCGGTGCCATCCTAACTTTTGTTCTAGATGACAGTCATTCTACTCTTCAAAGCTTCGTGCCTTGTGCTTTTCATGGTACTGTATGAATTCTCCCTCCTTCCCTCCCTCCTTCTTTCTCTTCTTTTCCTACTCCCTCTGCCCATCTCTCCCTCCCTCCATCTTCCTGTTCCCCTTTGATCCCTTTCTGATCTCAGCCTTAGTTCTTTGGCAAATCATTCCCTCCTCCTACCCTTTAAAGTTTGGGTCTCTGGTGTTCTTTTCATTCCCCTTCATGCTTTCTTCACCTTTGTGCAAAGGGAACATGGTGCATCCTGTGGCTCCTGCAGAAGATTGTGAAGACAGCTTTGTTACTCAGGACATACCTCTCTGAAGATAATTTGCTTTTACATTTTTTTTTGAAGTGGGCAATACTAGCATTGCAAGGACTGTGGGATAACTGGCATGATTACCCTGCCAAGCTCTCATAAGACATATCAACAGCTTTGCAGATTATAACAAAGCATCTGCATGAATAGGTCATGAATTCCAATTGAAACTCAGCATAAATGCACATGAACCACATCCCCCAGTGCCCTCGTTCCTTTCTTGTACTAAGATTTTCACTAGGTGAGCTTGGAGTCCCCTTATCTCCCTGTCACACCATCTCATAGCTCACGGCTAGACATAATATTTTGGTTTTGTTTAAAAATATTTTAAAAATTTAAATTTTATTGAGATTGTTACTGCAGACTGTATTTAACACTAGAAACATGAGTGCTTAGGTAAAGCCAGTGGTCACTTAGCTTCACTATCAATTCTTTCAAAAAACATTGGCCAGAGTCCGTGCTACACACACAGCAAGGACATGAAAAGTTCTTCCTTCTGAGTACAGTGAACCTGGACACAGGAAGCTGAAGATGCTCCGGGATGGTAGCACATTGCTCTGAACAGAGAAGCCGTGCCAGCGGAATGAGGAGGGAAGCCAAAAAACAGCATCAAAGATGCCTCACCTCTGCTCTGCACCTGCAAGCTTCAGGCAGCACCACCCCTGCCTCATGTCCCCTGCACAGTTGCCTCGACCTGGGAGGAAAATCAGGACAAGGAACCAATCTTTGCACTTGCAACACTAACAAGAACAGGCTGCCCTGGCTTGTTATCGGGCAGGTCAGTTGTTAACTGTGAACCACAGCAAACAAATTTTGACATGTTAACAAGCTTTTGCTCTTTAAAACCAGCAAAAAAAAAAGTGTGTCTGTGAAGCAGGAATGTGATCCCTTCCCAGGGGACATGAGATGTTGGCAGTAAGGGATTCTGAGGTAGGTATGAAAGCCAAATTTACGTGGCATGCTAGTTTTTTTAATTGCTGCCAGCACACATTTCCAAATTTTACATGGATCTGTTACCTAGAGGTTAAGGAGATCCCAGAGTATTAGAATTTTATAATATTAATTTTGTGTCTATGATGCTGGCTCATTTTCCTATATGAGCCTTCTTGTATCACTAGTGGGGAAGGGTTGTGTCTAGATGCTAGCCCTAGATGGCCTTTTTTTTTCCTTCCATAAAGTAGAACTTTTTTATTTCTTACCCAAAGCTTTTTATCCTTTCCAGTCGGATTGATGAATGAGTTTAATTTTTGTGAGCAACTGGCAGGAGTTGCTGAGTGAGATGTACATGCTGATTGTAGCCGACCCCGCTCCTTTTAATTACTCTGACGATAATAATGCATTAATCAAGTGCTGGAGAAGTACTTCCCTCGATGCGCGATATTGATCCTCTCGTGCAGTGTTGCCTATAAAAATAATAATCCTGTGATCCTTTTAAAATTAAACTCTGCTTAATAAATTGAATGTTAAGGGCACAAGGGGACTTGCATGCCATGTCATGGTTTTCTTCCATTTCAAGATTATTGATTTGATTTTATAGAGATGTAAAACACGTGTGCCTTTTCCCAGGAACAGCTTTTGCAACATTTTCCTTAAAATTAGGTCCAGCCTTCTGAACTTATTTTGGGTGGAGTTTTTTTTTTTTTAATTGATAACCTCTCGTTTTACAGATGACTAGACTACAGTATAATCAAGTAGATGACACCAGACAAATCACATAGGTTTCTGGATTCCTAATCTCATTCTTCTTCCTTTTCTTTATATGCCACTGTAGTTAAGTTGGGAAATTAACTTAATTAGGTCTGTGAGTTAGAAATGGGCGCTGGAGAGATGGCTCAGTAGTTAAGAGCATTTGTTGCTCTTCTGAAGGAACTGAGTTTGATTCCTAGCACCCACATCGTGGCTCACCAGCTGTAACTCCTTCTCCAAGGGATCTGATACCCCCTCTGGCTTCTACAGGTACCCTTATACATGTGTATGTGCATACACACAGACACACACAAACGTTTAAAAATATGTGGACATAAAATATAAGCCTAAATATTTTTGATTCTGGGTGATTATACTGTTTGCCAGGGGTGGGGTGGGGGCTGGGTCCAGCTTTGCTTTTCTGCTGTAAGGTTCACCCACTTTCCCCAGTAGTTTTCCTTTTGTGCACAATAAGCAGCTTTATGTTTTCTAGTATCACTCATATGCACCTTAAGCCTAGCAAGAGTTCATTTTTGTTCTACCACGATGGTGAACATGCAAACACACACACACACACACACACACACACACACACACACACACACACACAGGAAAGCTAGACTTCTACAAGACCTCTGAGATGCAGGTCGTGTAAAGGTACAGGTGTGGAGGGATGCCTGACTCTGGAGGGAGGCTTAGTTGTTGGGGTACAGCTCTCAACAGGCCTTAGGGGGATGGCTGGCATAGAAAATGGATAACAGTGTACAAAGGAGGGGGAATCCCATGTCTCCAGATACAAAGCATCTTAGCTCCCAAAACAGCTTCTGTCTCTGGCAGAAGCACATAAACTTATCTCAGCCAATACTGAGTGAGTCTACAAACAACCTGCAGATGTTTGGAAGTCGGAAAAGTCGCCCTGGCTACTATAAGCCTAGTGGGAATGAAAAATAGAAACACACACACACACACACACACACACACACACACACACACACACACATTTATTTTAATTCAAATGAAACATAATTTTTTTGAAGATCATCAAAGTCACTATAGAAATCAATTTTTAATCTTCTTTAGTGGATAGATTTCATGTCAGCATCAACATTTACCTTAGATAAGTTGGGGCCAATTTTTAATATAATGTTCAGATTTTAAAAAGTGGAATAAAGGATGTAGGTTCCTGTCCTAACTGAGAATTGAGAAAGTGGATTTTTTTTCCCTGTCTCCTGCTCTTCACCATTGTGGGAAGGTTTATAGACAGAGCAAATGGAACAAGTACTGCGTCTTTGAGACAGCAGTGGCCTCCTCACCGTGTTACCCACAATATATTCATCTAACCTGTAAACAATATGTGCATCTATCTTCATAAACCACTCTGCGTGAAATGCACAATGTATGCATCTAACTTTAATATGCCCCCACATACTGCATGCCCAGTGTCTCTAACCCCATATGTCCACTCTATATTATAGACATAATCTGTGAAAGAATAGACCTAAGGTGAGGTCAATTAGAAGGAGTGCAGGAATGGAGGGGGCGGGGGAGTGTGGCAATACTTGGAATCAGAGAGCCTTCCTAAGGGGAGAGGTTGGAAGAGGAGGCAGAGGTGGAGGACTTGCTCCAGCTGCCTGAAGACGTGAGAATGGAAGAAAAGTATAGTGCCTCTCACAGAAGCTTGGGGAACAATGCCTGGTTTGCTGTGCCTCCCTGTCCATCTGTCTGTCTATCTGTCTGTCTGTCTAGAAGGCACTGGTGTTGCAGGCCATGGTGCTCAGATAGGGTCGACCTATATTCTGAGAAGCAAGTTGATGGCCTCATCACAGTCTGGCTAGCCTGAGTGGGCTGCAGCAGAGGACATGTGTCTTTCTTCTATGTCACTGGCCATCCTTTAGTACTTGGCCCTGGTGGGTTCTGTCATGATGAAGTGGTGGGTTCACAGACTCCTTCCTGGAAAAAAAAAAAATATATATATATATATATATATACAATGTGTGCCTAGTGTCAGAAGAGGTCAGAAGAAGGCATAGATCCCTTAGAACTGGAGTCACAGACAGTTGTGAACTGCCATTCGGGGTCTGGGAATTGAACCCTGGTCCTCTGTAAGAGCAGTCAATGCTTTTAACTCTCCAGCTCCCTCTGAATTTTCAGGGCAAGTACCTCCCTTTCTGTATCTCACAGGTTTTGCAGTTCTCTGATAGACTGGTGTGGAAATTGCCCACAGGAAGGCTGCAGAGGCTGGGGTGCTGAGGCACACGGGCCTCACTGCTCCTTTCTCAGGGGAGGAACAAAAGGGTACTAGAGTCTGTGTGTGGGGTGTGGGGATTGTGGGGAGCTGGTGGACCACAGGGGCAGGACCAGGCCTCTAGGTTGACCACAGCACAAGGCAGCTTCCTAAATGTCTGTAAGGGTTCACTTAGGAATGTGGCCTCCAGGAGCCTGGAGTGGAGGCTGTGAAGTCAGCAACAGAGAGCCTGGGGCGGACCCTCAGGGTTGACGTTTCTGGTAACGAGAAATTCAATTACTTTGTCCAAGCACTTGGCATTGTTTCTTGTCTCCATGATAGATACATGTATTTGGACGGAGGCTGTTTTCCGTTTAGAAGGTGAAGGTTATGTGCTTCATCTGAACATTTCCCTTCAATGCAGTCCCCTTTCCCCCAGTTATTGCCATGCCCGGGAATCTTGAATTTCTACTCTGTACGTGGAAAGGGCACTTGGGGAGTCTCTTACTTACTTCCAGAATTTTAGCTCTTGCAAAAGTATAAGAAAGTCAACCCCATCTCTTCGCCCTCACTAGCTGTCTATTAAAGGAGGGGATGCTGGGGAAGGCAAGGCACTGTTCCTATAGAAACCGAGCTGCTGGTACAGCAGGGCCTCTGGCTTCTGTGTGGGGCAGCTGGCCTTGCTGAATGCAAAATCACCCACATTATTCCTCATTGCATCTTCTGGCCTTGTTTAGCTCATGTCAATCAGCATGGGACAGGAGGCACCTCAGCAGAATCCTGAGGTGGATCTGCCCCTCCAGTGACCTTGCTGACCCTGCTGTATCCATGCTTTTATTTCACTACATCAGGGAGATTAGCATCTCGAATTCTGGACTTGTGTACTGCAGGGGTTCATCTCAGAGTCCCAGGATGCAAGGAGGACTTGAGTGTTCCCAGCATTAGTATCCTCGGCCTGGTACCTGAGAAGCATCATCCTACTTAAACAGAGAAAGTTTTCCAACTCTGCTCAGGGTGTTCCTGTCCCTTTTCCAAGTCCATAGTCGGCTTCCTTGGGTCCTGATCCTAGTGCATCAGGTATCTGCTCTACAGGAGCCCTGCATAATTAGATCCACCACAGGCAACCCTACCTCATCTCACTCAGAGCAACGAGACCTGAAGGTGTGATATGGTCTGTCCTTTGATGACATCTGGCTTAGTGGTTCTCACTCTACCAAAAACATTCCCATTTGTCTATCTACCAACCCCTTCTCCTAGACACCACCCCCAACACACACCTTTATCCACCTGACTGCTCCTGTTGGCTGAGGCTCAAGTTTCCTCTAACATCACTTTCTTAAGAACTCCAGCCCATCCTCCCCTCCTTGGTTAGAACTGGAGCCCAGCCTATTTGCTACCCCCAGGCTTCCCCACCCCACTATCATTTGATCTTCCCTTGCCACAGCATTGAACACTTTCTGATACATTATACAATAGACTTATCGTGTCTCTTTTCATTTCTATTCTCCATTGTCAGAATCTTGGCTGAACTGGGAATAAGGACTTTGGGCTGTTTTGTTATCAAACACACATAATGCCTGTGACATCACAAGGAATAAGTTTGTGAAATGACTGAGTGATGGTCCCAGACTCGATCCCTTCCATCTGAATAAACCTGCTTCCTTTAATCCTACTTGCCAATTTGTTTTTGTTGTTGTTGCTGTTTATGGTTTCTTTTTAAAGATAATGCTGGGGATTTAATTTCAAGTCTGAAGCATGCTAGTTAGGCTGGCCTGTTGAGCTATCATGTTAAAACTCTAAGCTAGCAAACACATTAAAATTGAAAACATTCTAAAAGCAAAATTTTTGAACTTTTCCTATGGCCTCTTCTAGGTGTCTGAAAAGGAATTCTCTTTTCAGTTGCCAGGTTGTTGGGGTAAGCAGAGGTTCTTTTTGATTGCTCAGCCTAAGAGAACAGATGGGCAAGTGGTTATTAGGAACACAGTAGTGTGGGGACTGGAGAGATGGCTCAGCAGTTAAGAGAAAGTACTGCTCTTCCAGAGGACTCAGGTTTGGTCTCCCATATTGGGTGCCTCATATCTGCCTGTAACTTCAACTCCAGGTGATCAGATGCCCTCTTCTGGCCTCCTTGGGCATAGCACACATGTATACATATACATACATACACATCATACGCATAATGACATTTTTTGAATCTTAAAAAAAAATAGAACGTATTTTTATATAATCAGCATTTAGCATTTGCATCATCCTATAATTGTTTTAATAAATTTGACAAGTATGAATTCAGTTAAAATAGTCTCTAACTATTTTGCTGAATTTTTTGGTTATTGGAGAATAGAAGCTAATAAATAGCTAAGAGTCCCACAAAGGAAAGTGATTCCTATAAGAACAGCAGGGTAGTGAGTCCTTTGATCAGAACTTTGCATTACCCAACTCAATATAACTGAAAGGAAAAAAAAAACCCCACACAGCTTCTTTTTCTATGATCACATCTTTATCTGACAGGTAGGAAATCAAATGAGAGTATTTTTGAACCCTGCATCATTAGAGGCAAACGCAAATTACCAGACCAAATGCAATGTTTCTGCCAGGAAAAAAAAAAATGTTCCTGGATTCTGTAATCTCTCTGAAATTGCCTGAGGCTCTCTGGCTGTGCATAGCACCCATTTCTATGATAATGTAATCAAATACGTCTTGAAGGATGGAGCTGGAGCAGGCAGCTCACCTTTACCTTAGCTCTGCCCCTTTGCAGAAGAACTTGGACACCTGCCCTTTGGGCAATGTCAGAGCTGAAAGAAACCAAAATGTGTAGGACAAAGGTCTGCAGCTGCCAGACAGGGTTGGGTGAGGTCTAGGTTTTAGGTGTCTGCATATCTACACTCCCTATAGTGAGCAGTGTGACAATCCTGGGTACTTGAACCAAAGCCTGCCCTGTGAAGTCAAGACACCTCAGGCCGTATGCTAAGCAAGTAACCAAACCGTGTGGGCAAACCATGCCCTTCATCTAAAGATGCATTGCCATTTGTGGCAAGTTCTAGAAGTTTCCCAAGTGTCCTAGTGCCCAGCTTCTTAAACTGTGAGATTCATCACTGGTTCGAGGTCATTTAACTCCATGTGGAGGTCATAGAAGTTTTGGCAACAGAGAGAGGTCTCTGAATGCACAATAACCAAGAGGTCACTCAAATACAAAGGTGCAATGAGTCAGAGGTGTTTCCAGCAACAATGGCCTGTGTTATGTCCCTTGACTTCACAGCAGCCTTGATCCTGAGCTTGTTTTATATGATATATTTATGCGAAGTGACGTTCTCCGCATCAATAATTATAAAATTAAAATATCAATCAACTCTGAAAAGTACTGAAGATGCTCTGTGTCCCAAAGAATTAAATATTTATCTAAGATTGAATTATTTATATAAAATAAACAAGCAACCTATCTCATTAATATGCAAATTTATTTCCACTGTTCATAAATGATGGAGTTACATGTATCCCAGAGACTTGTGTGAAAATAAGTTTCTCTGACTGATCACCAGTAAATGTTAGATTTGGAGACATAATATATATTCCTGTATACCTGGGGTGGAATAAAATTTTCTTAGGGAAAAAGGGTTATAAAAAGACAAAATTTAGGCACCCCACCTTAGTGCCTACTGTTAAAGATGCTGCAAACAGTTAATCCACTCTCTGGTCACTGCGTTTCAGTTGCCAAGGGGTCTCAGAACAGTTAAGAACAGAAGCTGTGTAGAAATACCCTTTCTGCTGTCATCACGTCAGGACCAGGAATGTGAGTCACTGGCAAAGCTCTAAAGCTCAGTAGTCAGTTCAAGTGCAAAGAAGATGGTGTCGGTAGGGCATCTGAAAAGCCATTGCATGTCACCAGAGGTATTTCAAGCTGACCTTCTGTTCCTGGGATGACCTGAGATCCCTTGTGTATCCACAGGGCAGCCAGCCACCAGCAGGGATGTCAAGCATAAGCTCCACAGAGCTGATTCTCTACTGCTCCTCTTGTATGTCCCCATGGGGCCCAGTGATGCCCCTACAGGGAGTAAAGGTCTTAAGGTGGTACACTGTGAGGCCAATTTCTGGATATCACTTCCAGTCTCTAGATATGAATCACAAGGCGCATCCAGTGCAGGACAGACCAATGACCTTGTAAAGAGGGTCAGAGGTTGAGGAAGAGGCAAAAGAATGGTGGATAATTGGGGAAGGCTGCCATGGAGGAAACCTCAGAGGAGATGGATGACTAAACACAGCTTGCAAGGAGACATAGGGTATGGATGGCTTCCAGGGCTGGTGGAATTTGCCCATCCTAGCATTCTTCCTGGGTTGCAGGGAAGCCCCAGTGTGCCTGTGAGAACAGCTGTGCTCAGCAGCATGTATAAGCCATGAAGTCCACTTTAACCAGCACCCAACACAGATCTTAGGCTGTGATTTGGAGTATTGGCTTTAAACTACTGTACTGCTCTGAATCCCAGGGTTCCCAATGAAAGCAAGCAGGGAAGGGTGGGACACACAACTAACAGAATGTTCTCCCCCCCCAAAGCAATTGTGCTCTTTAAATATTTGACTTGAATGTGCAATTTCAGATTAAGAAAGGGTTTGAGAATTGAATGAGCTCTGCTGGAGGAGCAGCCACTTATTCTATGAACTCCAAGATATCCAGCAGGCTTGCATGATGAGATGTTCTCATTACAGCTGAGAAAGGCACTGCGTGGAGAAATGAATCGAGCCTGTACTCACACCACCATTAGGGTTGGCAAGACTAGACATTGTTTGTTGGTTGGCTCAAAGGCCCCCAGAGACAGGAAAGCACAGTGGCACTGCCTGCTCCAGGCTCCGACCTCTGAGCTTGGATGCCGACCCTGCATCACTCTCTAATCAAGGGCTTCAGCGTTCTTACTTGCAATATGGGAAACAATTGCAGTCTGCCTCATGTTGGTTAGTGGTGAAAGCTGGGTTCATATGTCTGAAACACTGAGAATCGCGCTTGGCAGACCACAGACTGGTGGAGTAGGTATGTCGCAACATTCTTTTGAATGTTGTTGCTACAAAGGGCAGAGAACTGAGCGGCTGCAGGTCAGAGCTAGCTTAGGGCTAGAAATGCCATAGGTGCAGGGGGTTGGGTAGGTGCTGGTGATGTGACCGCTCCTGTGTGAAGCCAGCTATGGGCCTCGAGGGAAGAAGGAGGGGAGAAGTGAAAATAGGCCATTTCCTTTCACCTGAAATAAGTTTCTCCTTCCCCATTACACCACAAGGAACAGAGGGATGTCCCCCATGACCACCAATAATAACCAACCAGCAGTCATTTCTGTACCTGTGACACCAAATGGGGGCTCTATTAGCAGATGAAAAGCCATGCACAGACGGAAGTGAGAGACACAATCCCCAAGCCAAGAAAAACACATGAACACCTTAGGACCAATAGAGAGGAGAAAGGAAGTCACAGGGATGGAGAGCTGGGACCCTACTTCAAACGTGGTCCCCCTTAGAGTCAGTGGTCTCCAAGTGCTGGAGTCCCTCCTCTGTTTTAGGAGTCTGAACTCTCACCAATAAACTTTACTTTCTCTGAATTTTTCCATCTTTTAATCAACAGAGGAGAACCCACACCCTAGCAGGAATAGATTGCATTTATATAATTTAATGCACAGGATATTGAGGAGCTTGGTTATGAGACAACTGGCTGATTAAATGCCCGCCTGTTCCAGTTTCCTTGAGCATGGCTTTGGGCTCATACCACCCTTGTTGGGGGTCATCAAGGAGACATGGTGAACACAGTAATAAAGGTTTCTTTCCCATCTGTATTCATGTATTGATATCCAGGCCCCAAATTATGGGATATAGAATGGAGCATTTGAAAAGTAATTAGATTGTGAGGCTGGGGCCCTGATAAATAAGATTGGTGCCCTTATAACAGACTCTAGAGAGCGTCCTAGCTCTCCATCTTCCTTGTAGGATACATTTGGAAGCTACAGTTTATACCCTAGTACAGGGACCTCCCCAGAGCCTTACCACACTGACTATGACCTCAGCAACCAACCTCCAGTCTGTGAGGAGTCAGCTTCTGTGGTCTCTGGTATCCATCTGAGTTTTACTCCACACTTCTCAGAGATGAGGAGGGCCATCCTACTTGGGCTGACTCTGGCTTCCCTGACATAGGGGATGCAGCCTAGCTGTCTTCCCAGGACCAAGGTGAAGCACAAGGGTGCAGGCAGCATAGATGTGTGCTGAGATGTCTGCTCTCTCTCCCGGGAGCTTTCACAGTGTCTGAGCTTGCTCACTTCAGGCTGACTTATCAGACAGCGTGCCAAAGAAGGCAAGAACAAGAGAGGCCAACATAAGCAACACAGTGGAAATGGACCCAAGTTTGTGCTGGTCAAATCTTTTGAGAATTTTCTACAAGCTCACAGTTATCAGAATGAAACACTACGAAGCTGAAATCTTAGTAAATCAGACACGAGAGAATGTTGTGTGGTTTTCCCAGGGAGATGTGAACAGATGTCTGTTTATCCCAAATGGAGCACCAGCAAAATACCTAATAAAAACTTTGGCTTAGTGAACCAGAAAGTTTGTTGGAGTTACTTACAGGGGTATAGGTAAGGGGTTACTTACAGAAGCATGGATGACTCAAAGGCAGCATTGTCACCAAGAAGCCACCCCCGCCTGGGTGACAACTCACAAAACCTGTATGCCTGGGATTCTCTGTATGTTTTGCAGGTATCTGGGTTAGTTTGGAAGAATCTTCTCTCCCCAGCAATGACTTATGCTTATCTAACCTTGGGAGGGGCCTTGTGGATCTTGTAATTTTCAGGAGCTTCCTGAAACTGCTTTGTGTTTCCTTTCCAAGTCTTGAAGGGATGTTTAAAGAAGAACTGTCAACACAACAGATGGTACATGGTTATAAAAATCTAACAGTTAGTGCTGTTGGTTAAAACATTCAGGGGCTGTGTGAATGTTCTGGAGGTTCTCACATGACCTAAGGGCCACTTACCTCTCAAGAGCCAAAGTACAGTCAGTGTGACAGAGAAACTCTACAGCACTCTGGTACGACCCAACCCTGTGACATCCAGGGTCACCTACCTATATTTCTCAGGCAGAATTTCTCACAGCCTGTGCCTTCTAATCTCAAGCATTTAGGAATAGGAGTGTATACCTCAAGAAGGGAGGTCACGTTTTTGGAAAAGGATGAGAAAGGCTTAGAGAGGCTTTCTCTAACTGTGAGGCAAGGTGCAGATTTTAGTGCAGTAAGTCAGGGGGAAGAGACAGGATTTTGAGTAGCTCTTTAATAGACAGGAAGGTATGGGTGCTTGCTGTATTTTCTGCTAACTCCCCATTGCCATCAGAGCACATCTGACAGTTCGGAGTAGTCACCACTCTCTGGCATTCCTCCTGGTTTTTCTGGCTCCAGCTCTGGCCTGTGCTCAGAGCACAGAGTTCAAATAAACTCTGTTGATGAGAAGAATATAAGATTTCACTTTAAAAATACAATTATGGAGAGCCTCATTTAATCTAATTCATGAGCATCTGTAGTGTGTGTATAATCAACTGTCAGCTTTGCAGTTCTGTCCAAGGAAGATTGGGTCCCTGTTAGTGCAGAGCTTAGTGGGGAACTGCCAGGGCAGTTTCTAAACTGTCCTTTGAAAATCTGTACACACAGGCTGGGGAGATGTCTTACTTGGTACAGAGCTTGTCTTGCAAGCTTGTGGACCTGACTTTGATCTTGAGGGCCCACACTAAAAGATAGACATGGTAGAATTATATGCTTATAATTCCAGCACTCAGGGGCTGGACAGAGGCAGGTATCTGGAGCTCACTGGCCAGCCATCCTAGCCTCAGCAGTGAGTCCAGGCACTGAGAGACATCTCAAAACAACAAACACATGGATAGTGTCTGAGGAACACCTGATTTTTTACCTCTGGCCTCTACATTCACACATCCACATATATATACCCCCCACACACACACACAACTTGCACATGTATTAAGAGGTTTGCATGACCAAAAAGTTTAGAAAACATTGAATTCTTCAAAGTTGTTTTAATAGCTCCAATTGCATTTCACAGTGAACAGCAGAATACTAAGCAGAGGTATTTTTGGAGATATTTCACACTTATTTGTGTCAGTTTAGGTTTGTGATAGAGTTTGGGGACAAAAATTGTGTGTCCCTTTTCATTCAGCAGCAAAAGGGATTCTTCACTTCTGTCTCCCATAGCCAGCCTCACTGTGGTGGTTTGAGTGAAAATGGCCCCCATAGGCTCATAGGGAGTGGCACTGTTAGGAGATTTGGTCTTACTGAAGTAGGTGTGGCCTTGTTGGAAGAAGTGTGTCATTGGAGGCGTGCTTTGAGGTTTCAGATACACAAGCCAGGCCCAGTGTCTTCTTTTCTTCCTATTGCCTACTGATCCAGATGTAGAACTCTTGGCTCCTTCTCCAGCACCATGTCTTCCTGCATGCTACCAAGCTTCCTGCCATGATGATAATGGACTAAACCTCTGAACTGAACTGTAAGCGAGCCCCAACTAAATGTTTTCCTTTATAAGAGTGTCCGTGGTCATATGTCTCTCACAGCAATAGGAACCCTAATTCCTACTAACTGGTTTTGTTCTCTCTGCCCATATTTATTCCAGAGTTTCTATAACTAAACACCACTGACGGGATGACTGAGAACAACTCCTCCTTGTTGTCTCAAAGTTTTGGATATTGGAGGCTCAGAAGCAAAATATAGAAGGGTCTCTCCCCTCCTGATGATAGGGAGATCCTGCTGTGTCTTTTCTGGCTGTGGGGAGAATCCTTCTTTCTCTCTTCCAGCTGTGTGTCTTTGAACTGTAGAGAGTCTCTCAGTGTCTCTGTCAGCTTCTGGTGGTCCTGGGAACCCAGGCCTTGAGTCGGCATCTCCTTAAATCCTTGTCCTAACCCTCTTTCAGCCACTTCTCCCACTCTGTCTCTTCCCTTCCAATAAGCACAGTTACAAGAGCCTGATTTCCACATAAGGTCATGTTCTGAGAGACTGGGTTCAAAGAGCCTCTTCACCGACTGTTAACAGCAGCTAAGATATGGAATTGGCCTAGGTATCTACAGGTGAATGAATGGATTTCTAAAAAATGATGACATATGCACAATGGATTATTATTCACTCATTAAAAAAATAAATCTGATCATTTGCAGCAACACAGGGAACCAGGTGAACAGTGAAGTGACATAATCCACACAACATGCAGCCAGGAAGCGTTGCAGCATGCAGAGCAAGCAGATATGTGGTTGTGACTTTTTCCTGGCTAAGCAATGCTCCATTTTCTCCCTTGTAGGTCACTGCCATCTTGCTGGAAGTTTTTAGGGCAGGCTACTTAACTTTATGGCTCCTTTTCCTGATAGCTCCACTAATTCCTCAATCTAAGCTTACTGACACTCTGACATGCTCCGAGGGCCTGCATTCTCTGTACTGGAAGGGCTTGATTCTGTCTCAGTGGACACAGTCGGTGTCCTCCACATTCTCCTCCTACAGAGCCTGAGCTCCTGGTGGGCAGGGCCTTGGGAGCCTCCCTGTGACCCTGAGCCCATGCTGTCCACGTCTGCTCCTCATGGTAGGCATTCATTACTTGACACAACAGGCAGTCCCAGTTGGCAAATGAGAACATCAATGCTATACCTCTAGGGCTAAAACTAAGGAAGATGAAGGAGCCTTGCACAGGCCTCCACTCTGGCACCCATGGGCTGTGACATTTCTACATTATTCAGTATTTCCACCCAGATGCCCAGCTTCCTGCTGGGTCTGGTTTAATAGGAAGGAAGCTATTTTTAAGTGTGTCCTTTTACAAAGCAGCAGCCACATCTCTTGGGGCTTCTGGTTCCTTCCCAGACAGTGGATAAAATCCATGTTGGGGGCAAGCAATGAGCAGGAAGTTTAGTTAGGAAAGAAATGTAAAATGTCACAAGTCATTAAGAACAGCAGTGCCTTCGCTGCTCTGTGTGTCCAGCCTGTCAAGGGGCTAAGTGTATACCCCCAGGGACACTCGGCTGCCACAAGTTTGCCTTACAAAGTGACCCATTTCTGCACTCAATTGAGCCTTGCAGCCTGCATACAGCAGTATGTCTCGGTCACCCAACCCCTTTGCAGCCTTCCTGATCCCTGGACCTCCCCTTCACATACCACTCTCCCTGTCTCCTGTCTTGGCTCTCTAGGACCCCTCTGTATATTTCAATTTCTAGAAAATGCCAATCATTTTTTTTTAAGACTAATCAAGGTCATTTTGTCTCCGAGGTAGCTGTTGGAGGTAAGACAGCCCTTTGCTGCTCCTAGAGTTAGTAAATCTGCCAAGCGGTAAATCACATAGGCAGTACACTCCCAGAAACAGCCTCTCCCCCACCCCGCATTCCCACTCCACCAGTGCTTCCTGAATGCAAGGATACATCTTCATTTGTGTTTAGAACCCCTGGGGCTATGTGATGGTTATTATTGATGGGCAACTTGACAGGCTTGAGAATCACCTAGAAGATGGGCCTTGGGAAGTCTGTGGGAGATTTTAGTTTGGCAAGAAGACCCTCCCTGAGTGTGGTGGGCACCATTCCACAAGCTGGGGTCTTGGACTAAAGGGCTGGGGGAAAGTGACCTGAGCACCAGTGTTTGTCTCTCTCTGCTTCCCGACTTCAGATGCGATGCCATCTCCTGCCACCAGGCCTTCCCACTATGACAGACTGTGACCTCATGAGCCAGAATAAACTCTTCCTTCCTGAGGTTGTTTCTGCAGCCACTTTGTCACCTCAGTGAGGAAAGCAACTAAGACAAGATGGGGTCAAAGACGTGCATCAAGTTTAAGACATGGACACATTTGGTGAAAGACATACATCCCTCAGAATTTTTTTAAATGTCTCCATCCTGCAATTTATGACACAGGAAGGCATCAATAAATCTAGTAGTGAAAGATAAAACTGACCTCCTGAGTACTACAAGTCTGGTCTGGGAACTGATCCATTTTCTCTGGGAAGAGCCAGATGACAAAACATTTTGGCTTGTGTACCATATGGTCTGCCCTTCAACTTCTGCCCTCTGTGGTAAATAGAGTCACAGAAAAATAGGCATGGATGTGTCTGCTAAACTTGCTTTAAGAGTATAGGGCCAACTGGATTCAACCCATGGAAAGTGGTGGGCGACTGTCTGACTGAAAGGAATGGGAATTGAAGATTGCCAGGGATGGGTTGAATGGCCCACAGGCCAACCATAACCTGTGCCGACTCTGCATTGAATAGAGAATTCAAAAAGGGTGAGTTGGCTCCTGGATCTGAGCTGGTGACCCAGTAAGGTAAGGATCTCATCATGATGGATATGTGGTAGCAGCCATATGTCCTTGCCAGTCAGCCTTGCCTATTGGTGAAGGGTCTCATGGTGGTTGTACCATAGCCAAATGCTGGTCCGCTTTGCCATTGGTTTGCCATGAAGCTGCTGAGAGGTACCAGCCACACCCATGTTGCAATAGAACGGAATCTTTGCAGAACACTAACCAAAAAGGCAGCCAAAGGAAATCAGATCTGTCAGCAATGAAGGATGACTGTGGGAGGCTCTGGGGAGTGCAGGGGTCCCAGGGAAATGAGAACCACTTGAGGCCACCCAGAGGGCTGAGGAAGAGGGATTCTGTACAAAAACACAGGTTTAAGAGTCCCCAGAGCCCCAGGAGCAGTCAAGGTCCTGAGTTGGACAATGTGTGGAAGGTTAGTCTGAAGAGCAAGGACTCAGGTACAGAAGACAAATGATGCCTGGGTACACGAGGTCAGTTTTGGGAAAGTCAAGTCTTTGTTCTGATTTCATCCCAGAAATGAGGCATCGACTGAAAGAGACAGGATTTGCCATTTGGAGCATCATTCTTACCAGGGCACATTAGTACATTGCTATTAAGGCAATTTTAAAGCCTCTTCAAATAACGAGCCCCCAATCCTCCCATTTGGCTTCATTAAAAAGCTCTGTGAAGACAGACAGCCAGGAGCAACCGGAAGACAGTTCCGTGGATCCATTATAAAAGCCATGATCCTAGAGCTCCGGGCACTTTACAGAGAGTAAAGGCTGCTCAGGAGAGTCAAGGCTGCTGCAGGCACTAAGACAGGACCCGGAGGCTTCTCGATCGATTGACACCGAGCCCATCCCTGTGGCTAAAGAAGTAGGTCTGTTGAGACAGGAGTCATTTTATAGAATTCCAACTTGTCAGAGACAAGGGAATATTCCCAGCAGATATGGCTACGAACCTGCCTCCACACAGCCTCCCATCAGAGCAGACACCATCACCTACATCCCAGGACAGGAATTCAGAAAAAGAAGAATTCAGCCCTGAAGTTTGGCACTTGAAGTTCAGAGCTTTCAGCCCCTCAGAGCAGTCAGACCCCATCCAGGATCTGAAGAGGATCTCTGAGCTCTGCTATCAGTGGCTGAGACCAGACCTGAATAGCAAGGAGGAGATCCTGGATCAGCTGGTGTTGGAGCAGTTCATGATCTCCATGCCTCCAGAACTGCAGGCCTTAGTGAAGGAGAGCAGAGTGAAGAGCTGCAAAGAGTTAGAGAAGATGCTGAGGGATGGCGGGAAACCACAACATTGGTCCATAATCCACTCCCAAGGACAACTATATCTCCTTAGGGATCCAAGTGTTAAGAAGGCTGAAGCCACAGAGGATGAATGGGATGATGTGGAATTGTCCCAGGAACACCCCTCAAATGAGAGTTAGGAGCCTCTCAACAGAAGCCAGGCCATCCAGTCTGTGGTGGCTCATGCCTTTAATTCCAGCACCCAGGAGGCAGAAGCAGGTGGATATCTGTGAGTCCAAGGCCAGCTGTTTCTACAGAGTGAGTTCAAGAAAAGCCAGGACTCTTCACAGAGAAACCCTTTCTTAAAAAACAAAACAAACAAACAAACAACTACAACAAAAATAACAGAGGCCAGGCCAGAACCTGGCAGAGCCTGAGGAGCCATCCAGCAGCCAGGTGAGCCTGTGACACTATTTCTGGGGTGAGTTGTGAGAAGCAACTAGAAGATGGGAGTTTTGAGAGATCTGGTAAGGGTTTGGGTTGAATACCAGCAACAGATGGACATCGCATGCTTTGATATTGTCTGCAGAATGAAGACCCACCTACCTGTCTGCTTTAGCTTAGCCTTGGGGCTGGAGAGATTTAAGGCTCAGAGGTTAAGAGCACTGACTGTTCTTCCAGTGATCCCGAGTTCAATTACCAGCAACCACATGGTGGCTCACAGCCATCTGTAATGAGATCTGGTGCCCCTCTTCTGTCCTGCAGGCATACATGCAGGCAGAATACTGTATACTTAATAAATAAAATTAATTAAAAAAAAAAGATAGACAGCCAGAAAGTTTCCTGGATATTCCCAGCTCTGGCAGGGCTATTCTGCCATGATGATAACTAGATACCATCCCTACCTTCTCTGTTCCAACTTAGCATGACTCTTCTGAACACCAGAGCTGTTCTTAAACCATCACACTGTATCCTGTCCCTCTGTCCCTCAATGAAGCTGTGCGATGATCTGTTTTGCAGATATTTGCTTTGCCATGGCCACTGGGTCCCTAGTTCTCATAGTGTCAGTGTCTGCTTGCTCCGTTTGGCCGGTCTTGTGTCTCAGTCTCCCATGAAACTTGTTCTTGGTACCTAGTTTGAGACTGAGCCATGGCCTTGCGTGAGTGCTTGGCCTTTGGGCTTTGTGATGATGGAACAGGGTAGGAGGATAGATGTTACTCCAGGGCTGCCATCACTGCTTCTGCCTCTCCCAGTGCAGGTCCATAGTGTGCTCACTGTAAACTGTCTCCTGGTCTTGCCACTGTGTGTTTCTCCATGGTTGTCTCAGTTCCCTATGGCTGCTGTTTCCATCACTGCATTTCACTAGTACAAACTCTGTGATGCCCTAAACAGACCCACCATCAGCAAGCTGGACACCTCCTCACCTTGAACACCAGCTCATTGCATTTAGACCAGCTACTTCTCTTTTGAGCTTTGAGAAAGAGGCACACTCTAAGGTGATTCTCACAAAATGATGCTAGCTTTTTCACAAACCACCTCTAGTGAAGTGACCTGTTGTTCTTTAGAAACTGGAGCCCACAGATGGCAAGACTGTGGTAGAATCTGGGACAAGATACACACATGATGGATCTACCCAGAGCTCTGTCTGTCCATCTCCACAGGAGGTTCACTTCCCCCTGGACAGATGGTGATCACAGACACACAGCAAAGGTAGCCACTGCTCAATCAGACTTATACAGCTTCTATGTTCTTGATAAAGGAGAAAATAGAGCCAGCTGTTTTCCAACACCTGCACATGACATCCCACTCTCATTTCCTTCCTTCCTTCCTTCTTTCCTTCCTTCCTTCCTTCCTTCCTTCCTTCCTTCCTTCCTTCCT
>CABHPR010144420.1:43407-61152 GCA_902168415.1 Peromyscus melanophrys | reverse complement strand
CACACACACACACACACAGTATATTTTAAAAAAAGGAGCAGGCACCAAGTGAGGTGGTTCACGTCTTTAATCCCAGCACTCGGAAGGCAGAGGCAAGCGGATCTCTGTGTCTGAGGCCAGGACACCCAGGGCTACATAGAGAAGCTCTATCTTGAAAAACAAAACAAAGAAACAAAAACAAAAACAAAAGAAACAGAATCAGGTTGAAAACCGGAAATCTCTTCCTTCTTTTCCCCTCTGATTCCCTTCCTTCCGGCTGCCTCCTTACTGTGCATAAGCTGTCAATCACTCATGGTGATTTTTGTATCATTCCCCTTGGAGGCTCGACTGAGGCATCTGTCAAGTTTTTACAGTGTCCCAGACCCCTGAAAGATGCCTAAAGCTCACCCTCACCAGTTATTCTAAACTGGGAACCACCTTGGACTCCAGGCAGCCGAGCGTCCAAGGCCATCGCTCACCACCAGGGGGCACTGGTTCACCACGGAGAGGTGGCTCCTAAAGCTGGCGCCCACCCCTCCTGAGAACCTGCTTGTCCCCTCGAGCAGTAAGGACTTCTTCAGGCCACTTTGCAGAAGCAGAACTCAGACAAAGATCATCTGGACCCCACCCTGCGTAATGACACATAGCTCTCTACCCCTGGCCCCTCCAAAACCTAAAGCCCAAGTCTTATCTGTCCTCATTTCTTTTTTTTTTTTTTTTTTGTTTTTCGAGACAGGGTTTCTGTGTAGCTTTGCGCCTTTCCTGGAACTCATTTGGTAGTCCAGGCTGGCCTCGAACTCACAGAGATCCGCCTGGCTATGCCTCCCGAGTGCTGGGATTAAAGGCGTGCGCCACCACCGCCTGGCATGTCCTCATTTTTAACATATATTAAAAGCAAATAAATTTGTTTGTTTATTATGCCTGCATAGACACACATTCGAAAGTGTGGATTTTTTGAGACAGGGCTTTTCCGTGTAGACCTGGCTGTCCTGAGACTCATTCTGTAGACCAGGCTGGCCTCAGACATCTGCCTGCCTCTGTCTCCCAAGTGCAGGGGTTAAAGGTGTGTGCCACCACCGACGGGTATATTATTCATTTTTTTTTTTTGTTTTTGTTTTTTCGAGACAGGGTTTCTCTGTGTAGCTTTGCGCCTTTCCTGGAACTCACTTGGTAGCCCAGGCTGGCCTTGAACTCACAGAGATCCGCCTGGCTCTGCCTCCCGAGTGCTGGGATTAAAGGCGTGCGCCACCACCGCCCGGCATATTATTCATTTCTTAAGACAGGGCCTCACCCTATTGCCCTGGCTGACCAGAACTCACAGAGATCCTCCTGCTTCTACCTCCCAAATGCTGAGATCAAAGGTGTGCACCACAGGCCTAGGCTCAGATTGAAATATGCAGGAGGTATGCTTAACAAAGCAGCCAGGTCAAGTGTGGTCCCTCCTATTATGTCTTCAGTCTCCCCTACATTGTCATCTGACAAGCTCCCAGGACTGTGTGAATTCTCTTCCTGGATCAGACCTATTCTTCCATGCTATCTCCTAAACTAGGTTGGAATTTGTCAAGGCTCAGACTCCTTCCCGGCTGTGGCATTACAAGCTAATGCCGCCATGCCCAGCACTCTCCTCTCCTCCACAGTAACCATCAGGATTTGATGAATCATCTACTTATGTATTTATTTTAGATTTACTTTGAGTGTTTTGCTTGCATGTATGTATATGATGTATGTATATGCACGACCACATACATGCCTGGTGCCCACAGAGGTCAAAAGAGGGCATTGGAGCTCCTGGAACTTGAGTTACAGATGGTGGTGAGCCACCATGTGGGTGCTGGGAACTGAACCCAGGTCCTCTGAAAGAGCAGTCAGTGCTTGTGAACACTGAGACATCGCTCCAGACCCCTGGTTTCTCTTTTGGTGTTCATTTCTTCCTGCAAAAACATGGAAACTCTATTAAGCTATTTAGTTTTATCCCCAGCACTTTATAATGCCAGAAACAGTTGATGGCTAGTCTTTTTTTTTTTTTTTTTTTTTTTTTTACTTTTTACCTCTTAATTTTTTTCTTTCAGTATAGTGCATTTTAAAGGTTTATTTTATTACTTTACATGTAAGTGGTTTTTTGCCTGCATGTATGTATGGTCACACACACATGCCTGGTGCTCCTGAAGGTCAGGAAAGGGCCTGAGATCCTCTGGGACTGAACCTAAAGACAGCTGGTTCTAAGCTGCCATGTGGGTGCTGGGAATCTAATCTGCTGCAAGAGCAGCTGTTAATATTCTGACCCACTCCTTGGAAACCAATGTTAATATTCTGACCCCTTGGTGCCACCCTGCATCCTGACATAAAAGCCTCATTTTAAGGAAAAACCCCTCACCTTCCTCTCTTCCACTTTTTCTCCCCCTGAGGTGTGCACCCTCGACCCCTCTCTTTCTTCCTCTCTCTTCTCTTCCTCTTTCCTATTTTCTGTTCATCTCTCTATTATAATAAACCATTTCCAAACGGATGATGAATGACTGTCTGGTGCCACCCCTCCACCATGACGGCATGGCATGGGTCACCCACCAGCCCACTCCTGCATCTGCCCAGCATGCCAGGATGTTTTCCCTGACGTGTGGGACTCCCTAGTTTGGCCAGCTGGGGGGTTTCCCTGAGTGCAATTCATAACAGCGGCCACATGCTCTTAACAGCTGAGCCAATTCTTCACCTCTTTTTTTTTTAAACAAGGTTTTTTTTTTTTTTTTTTTTTTTTTTAGATTTATTTATTATTTATTACAGTGTTCTGTCTGCAGGCCAGAAGAGGGCGCCAGATCTCATTACAGATGGTTGTGAGCCACCATGTGGTTGTTGGGAATTGAACTCAGGACCTCAGGAAGAGCAGCCAGTGCTCTTAACCGCTGAGCCATCTCTCCAGCCCCCAATTCTTCACCTCTTAGTACATTACTTTGAATTATTACTTTTTGAGACAAGGTCTTACTATACATAACCCTGGTTGTCCTGAAACTTGCTATGTAGACAAGTTTGACCTTGAACTCAGAGATCCTCTTGCCTCTGCCTAATGAGTGCTGGGAATAAAGGTGTGTGCCAACCGTGCCCAGCATGAGCACCATCTTAAAAAAAACAAAACAAAAACCAACTTTTATTTATAATATATATGAGCATTTTGCCTGCAAGCATGTATATGCACCATATGAGTGCTTGGTACCCCAGGAGGCCAGAAGAGGACGTCAGATCTCCTGGAACTGGAGTTACAGGTGGTTGTGAGCTCTCATATTGGTTCTGGGAACCAAACCTGGGTCCTCTGCAGGAGTAACCACTGCTCTCAGTGGATGAGGCATCTCTCCAGGCCCAAATGTCTACGTTTTGAAGTAAAGACAAAATGGGCAAAGGAAATAATAGGCTAAGATACTTGGGCTAGAGCATATCCTATAGTGGTTTTTTTTTGGGGGGGAGGGTAGTTGAGACAGGGTCTCTCTACATAGGCTGTCCTGGAACTATGTAAAACAGGCTGGCCTCAAACTCACAGGGAACTGCTTTTGCCTCTGAGTGCTAGGATTAAAGGTGGTTGCCATCATGACTCCTGTGTGGTTATTTTTTTTTCTTAAAAAAATATGGAATGCTTCACGAATTTGCATGTCATCCTTGCACAGGGGCCATGCTAATCTCTGTATCGTTCCAATTTTAGTATATGTGCTGCCGAAGTGAGCACAGTTACTTTTTAAAAAAAATTTTTTTTCAGATGGCTTTACTAGTTAGCCCAGGTTGGCCTTGAACTTCAGAACCTCTTGCCTCAGCCTCCCCAGTGCTAAGATTATAGGCCTTACCACCATGCCTACAAGGTTTCTGGTTGCGTTTTTGTTTTTGCTTGCTCTCTTAAAAAGATTTATTTATGTATTTGTGTGTGTGTAGATAAATGCTTTTGAGTACAAGTGCCTGAAGACATCCCAAACAGTGTCCAATTCCCTGGATATGGAGTTATGGGAGGTTGTGAGCCTCCTGACTTGGGTGCTGGGAACCAAATTTAGGTCCCCTGCAATGGGAAATAGTTAAGACATCTCTCCAGCTCCATTTTTTGGAGACAAGTCTCATGTAGCCTAGGCTGGTCTCAAACAGTCTATGTAGCTGAAGCTGCCCTTGACTTCTTGATCCTGCCTCATAAGCATGTGCCCTACTCCCAGCTCAAATCCTCCCTCCTAGGTGTCCCAGTGGCCTTGACTTCTGATCCTGCTGTCTGGTCTCCCAAGTGCTGGGATTAAAGGTGGGCACCAGTTCCTGCGCCTTGAATCTGCCTTTTTATTGAGATGTGTTTTGTTCTTGTTGTTTTCGAGACAGGGTTTCTCCGTGTAGCTTTTGAGCCTTTCCTGGAACCCACTCTGTAGACCAGGCTGGCCTGTGACTCACAGAGATCTGCCTGCCTCTGCCTCCCGAGTGCTGGGATTAAAGGCGTGCGCCACACCGCCCGGCTGTGATGTGTTCCTTACAAAACCCAGTCACAGAACGCTTGCCATCCATCAAGGCATCTATGTGGACTGTTGCTGACCCACCCACAGCTGAACTTGGCTGGCAGAGAAGCCGTAGATGGCCCGAAGGCTGCAGCAGGGACTTACCAGACCACACTAAGTCCAGGTGGGTCCACATGGACAGTGGCCCGGCCACGGTTAGGGGCCTTGAGGCTGGGACTTGCGCCAGCTACCCCCGGCCAGAGCAGCCCGCCGCTCTAAGCAGCACGAAGGTCCAAGGAGGAAGAGACCTCATGGCCCCAACATGCACCACGTGCCGCTTACATCACTACAGGGCAGCTCCTGCCAGAGAAGCGCGACAGTCGGTTGCCAGGCAACAAGGCAGTCGCTCCCCAGCTCCCAATCAACTGCCCGCTTTTGACGGAAAGCGGGAAAAGGTGATGCACGTGGTTTGAGTCTTGTGAGTAGTTTTTCTTTACTCTTACCAATTTTCTTCTCGTTTCCTGCCTCTAAAGTCCCCTTCTCTTATTTCACCTCCGTTCTCATTCCTGCCCTTTCCCCACCCCCTTTCCTACCCTTCAGCCTGGCTGACCGGCCAATGAAAGGGAGTAAAAGGAGGAAGAAGCCAGCCAGTGGGTGCCTCTCCATCTTCCCCAGCGGGTGTTTCTCTTGCTGCTGCTGAAGCCTTGGACATCAGACCGTAGCTTTTCCAGACCGACTGGCTGGATCATCCGTCCCTCTTAGGAGTTTTTTTTTTTTTTTTTTTTTTTTCCCCTCCCGAGACAGGTCTCTGTGTAGTTTTGGAGCCTGTCCTGGCTCTCGCCCTGTAGTCCAGGCTGGCCTCAAACTCACAGAGATCTGCCTGCCTCTGCCTCCCGAGTGCTGGGATTAAAGGCGTGAGCCACCACCGCCTGACCCTCTTAGGAGTTTTTAAAAAAGATTTATTTATTATGTATGCAGTGTTCTGCCTGCATGTACACCTGCAGGTCAGGAGAGGGCACCAGATCTCATTACAGATGGTTGTGAGCCACCATGGGCGGGCGGGGGTGGGGGTGGGGGTGGAAATTGAACTCAGGTCCGCTGGAAGAGCAGCCAGTGCTCCTCACTACTGAACCATCTCTCCAGCCCTCTTTTTATGATTTTTAATAAGTACAAAGCAATGTTTTTCTTCTTTTTTTTAAAAGTGGTTTTTGAAAGAGCTTCATGGAGCCCAGGCTGGCCTTGAACTCCCTATGTAGCCAAAGATGCCCTTGAACTTCTGATCTTCCTGCCTCTACCTCCTAAAGGCTGGGGTTGCAGCCATATGCCACCTGCCTAGTTTCATGCAATACCGAGAAGCCTGTGGCTTTGAGCATGCTCAGTGAGTATTCTTTCAACCATGCTCCACCCTGTTCTAGGATCTTGAAGCAGAGCTCCACTATGTCGTCCAAACTGCTTTCAAATGTGTAATCCTCCTGCCTGTTTCCCGATGCTAGGATGACAGGTGCAGAGGACTTCAGCCCTCCTTCCTCACCACCCCTATCCTTTGCCATGAATGCTGCAGACAGACCCCATAGCTTGGTAGGCAAGCACTCTATCATTGAGCTACACCCCCCAGCTTACAAACTGTGGTGGTTTGAATAAAAATGGCCCCCTCCCCCGTAGGCCCATGGGGAATGGCACTATTAGGAAGTGTGCCACTAGGGGTGGGCTGTGAGGGCTCAGAAATTCAAGCCTGATCATGCTTTCTGCTGCCTGGAGATCCCGATGTAGAACTTTTCCAGCACCATGTCTAACTACATGCCGCCATGCCTCCTGCCATGATAATGGACTAAACCTCTGAACTGTAAGCCAGCCCTAATTAAATGTTTCCCTTAATAAAGAGTTGCCATGGTCATGGTGTCTCTTCACAGCAACGAAACACTAAGACACAAACCAATGTTTAACTAATTGTCATTTTAAAATTTGTGTATCTGCTTTTCTGTGCATACACCAGGTGCATGCAGGTAGCTGCAGAAACTAGAAGATTGTAGAATCCCCTGGAGCTGGATTTAAAGGCAGTTGTGAGCTATCTGATGTGGGTGCTGGGAACTGAACCCAGGTCTGCTGGAAGAGATTCAAGTATTCTTAAGTACTGAGCCAGCTCTCCAGCTCCTTTTTGTATTTAAAAAATATCTTTTTTTTTTTTTTTCTTTATTGTTTTTGTTAGTTTAAAGTAAGCATGCTTGGTATGGTGGTGCATGCCTTTAGTCCTGACACTCAGAAGGCAGAGGCAGGAGAATCTCTAAGTTCAAGGCCAACCTGGTTTACAAAGCCAGTTCCAGGGCAAACAAGGCTACACAGAGAAACCTTGTCCGAAAAAACAAAAACAAAAAATTGTTTATGTATCTTATGAGTGTGTGTGTGTGTTTGTGTGTGTGCCTGAGTACATGTATGTGTAGTACATATGTGTAAGAGCCCAAGGAGGTCAAAGACGGTGTTGGATACCCTAGGACTATAGTTAAGGTGGTTGTGAACTGCCATGTGAATCCCGTGGATTTCAGAACACAGAAACAAGATACGGGAGTCCAATCCTCAGGGCCACTCCGTTGACCCCGTCTTCACTGTTCTCCACGGCCAGGCTGACAGATTTATTGGAAAAATTGAAAACACAGATGCAATGCATTATACAAAGAAAGGTCTTCATTCCATAATAAAAGTACTGTTGGGAGGAGACAAGAGCCGGTGGCCACCTGCCCTGGGAAGGTAGGCACGAAGTGAAAAGTGAAATTCACTAATGGAAAACTGTGGAAAAGGTTAAAAACAGAAGGTGGGGCATAAACAAACCAAAACCAACCCCATCCCCGCAAGTTCGGAGTCTGTTACAAGCCTGAGACGCTTAGGTTGTCTTCACCAAGATTTAACGGGATCCCTCGGTTTGTCCCTAGAACGCTAATCAGTTTAACTTAGGGTCTTCAAACCTGAGGTAGTTGAGGGTCACCTGAAAAACATGTCTGGAAGGGTCTATATGCTCAGAACTGGATCCAGTCACATCTAACCAACCGTCTCTGGCTTTGGCTCCTGGGCGAGGAGGCACTCCACCACCGTGTTTGCCGGTTCCCTGTTTGGGCTGGACCTGTGTGACAGGTGGCAAATCGCTGTTCTGGATCGGTGTGGACGGCTGCCAAGTGCTGCGGTGATGGTTTCCAATCAGTGCAGTCTCTGAGAACTCGAGAGGTGGAGAGAGGGCAAAGCCACTCTGTTTCCAAGGCAAATATGGAGGACCCAAGACGGTGGAGAGAGGGCAACTCTGCTCTTGTCGGAAGGTCAATGCGGAGACTCCAACAGGAAGAGCACTCAAAGCTCATTCTGGTGGGAGGACGAGCGAGCCAAGATGGCAGAGAGGCGGCAGGGTCACTCTGATGGACAGGTCAGTGTTGGATCCAAAGGCTTGCTTTTGTAGCAAGGTTGCCAGAGAGATGGAAAGGCAACAGAAAGTAGCACATTTGCCAGCCATTACAAATTAGTGTCAAGCCAGACAGTGGCGGCACACGCCTTTAATCCCAGCACTCGGGAGGCAGAGGCAGGCGGATCTCTGTGAGTTCGAGGCCAGCCTGGGCTACAGAGTGAGTTCCAAGACAGCCAAGGCTGCACAGAGAAATCCAGTCTCAAGCCCCCCACCCCCACCCCCACAATTAGGGTTAAATGGTGCTGGAAACCCTTCTCCAACCAAGCCACTGACCAAGAAGTAAAAGCTTCCCCCAGACACAAGATGAGAACTCTTAAGA
Organism: Peromyscus melanophrys; assembly: GCA_902168415.1. NCBI lineage: Eukaryota > Metazoa > Chordata > Mammalia > Rodentia > Cricetidae > Peromyscus > Peromyscus melanophrys. The sequence continues at coordinate 52,970 of CABHPR010144420.1, read as the reverse complement.
TGAGAGGTCATAGCAGAGGAATGTGACCTCAAGTTACCTGGTATAAAGCCTGGTGTCCGACCCGTCAGCCACACCTCTTCTGAGACAGGATGTCCTGGAGGTGTTTGGCTCTCCCAGCTACTGGGTTAAGGGCTCGTATGTAGGTGGGATTCTAGGAATAATGCTTTGGGCAGTACAGTCGACAAGCCATTTAAGCTCTAGTCTAATTTGTTTTTGGTTTTTCTGAGATAAGGTCTCAGTATATAGCCCAGGCTAGACCTGAACGCGTGATCCTCCTGCCTCAGAGTCCCAAGTGCTGGGATTGCAGGCATGCACTGTCAAGCCCGTTATAGTCATTTCAATTCCTTGCTCAGATATGAACCCCACATACATATCTTTAATCTCTGGGCACTAGAAAAGTGCAACAAGTTAAAAATGAAAGACAGCTAGATTTGAGTTTCCTTTTCACCCCACCTAAGCCATTATTTTGTCAATTTTCTGTCTTGAAAAAATATTTTTTGAGTTATTTGTACTCAAATGGACGTGCGTGCATCAGCATGAGTTCATGTCACCGCTAGAGGGCCTCGGATCCCTTGGAGCTGGAGTTGGTGGTTGTGAACCACATGATGTGGGTGCTGGGAACTGAACCTGGGTCTTCGGGAAGAGAAGGAAGTGCTCTTAACTGCTGAGCTATCTCTCCGGACCCCCAGTTCCCTGCCTTGAGGATCTGTCTACACTCATGCAGCAGACTTTAGTCTAAGGAGCCCCAGGAATGCTTGAAAAAGCTGTGAAGTTCCTTTTGAGCTGTAAGAATTTTCAGGGTTTGGTTTGTCCAGCCACTGGGTTAAAGACTCCTGTTTAGGTAGCAGCAGAGCCAACAAATTGTGGTCTAGGCTGAGTGAGATGGCTCACACCTTTAACCCCAGCACTTGGGAGGCAAAGGGAAGGGAATCCCTGTGAGTTCAAGGACAATGAGGTGTCATAGTTAGTTTGAGGCCAGCCAGGGTTATATAATAAGATCCTGTCTCCCCCCCCCAAAAAAAACCACCCAGTTATATATAATTTATATACACACATATATAATCTAATTATTTTTAAAATTTTTTTTTGAGACAAGGTCTCAGTATGTAGCCCAGGCTGTCCTTAAATTCGGGATCTTCCTACCTCAGTCTCCTGAAAGCCAAGATTACAGGTATGTACTGCCAAGCCTGGCTAGAGAGAGCCAGCTGCTGACTTGAGTTCCACTAAAAAGTTCTGATCCGACATTGAGCAGGTAGGACACTGGTGCTGTTGACTCCCCTTGTGCTGGGGCTCTTCACTATTCATTACTACGGTTTTACAAATGACTGGCTTTTCAGACAGGTGTGTTATTCAGAGAATCCCACTCTATCGCTGTGCATTTGATTTCCTCTTGCTGGGACACACAAGTGTGAACGCTCTGACCTTAGAAGCAAGGACTGACTACGTTAACCACCTTTGGAAAAGCTGACCCACGGCGAGCACATGGATTGGCTTGATTGGCACAAATGGGCCAACAATGCCACACACCTTGCTTGTTCTGGTCCTTGGACTCAAGAAGAAATGCTAAGCAGAGAAACATTCTTGCGGCACCAGAATAAGCCGTTTCTACTGCAGGTAACTCCTTTAGCCCAATGTGGAGGTCACGTGTCTCAGCAGACTTCTGGGATGCTGGGAGTTTTTGGAGTGCCAGCTTAGAAAATACTCGAGGGACAGAGTTGGGGTGGGTAGAGCAGGAAGAAGGGGGTTGATTCACAGTGATCAAACATTAATTAGCCTCACAACCCATTACCCAGCAAAGCTGAGCCACGTCCCATTGGACAGGCTCAATGAAGTGCCTGCTGGCTGCCACCTAAGAGTCACAGATAAAGGAGGAAGCGCTATCTCCTTGCCCCATCCTACAGATCAGAAGGTCACTTAACTCAGTGGTCCATTTGAGAGTGGCAAAGTGCTGTCCGGCTGCTTGTATCTAGGTGGGATGCCTTCAGTCCCCACCCTGTCTTCATGGGAGCAAGAGTGGGTAGTGGAGGAGTCGGTGATATAGCCAGGGGTGGTCCCCTTCCTCCTTTTTCCTGTTCCTTGATGCTTCGAAGAACCTGCCTGCTTTGGAATCCAGGCCCAGAAATGACCAGGGATGGCTCTTTAGTCTTGTCTGCGGTCTGTGGAGACTGCCGGCGGAGGGCAAGCCTAGTTGGCCACCCTCAGTCCTGATTGCTCCAAGTGTCTCTGGGGCAGGTGTCGCAGGTAGATTGTTAGTAATAAATATGAAGAGTCCTACCCCCGAGCCGAGTTCTCTTCCCGATGGCAGCAAGTGGGTCTGTTGAATAAGTAGCACACGGAACCATCTTTTTTCCGGTTCAGGAGGATGCAGAAGCAGGCAGCTGGAAAAGGAACCGCTTCCAGCTCCTTTATATTTGTCCCTCTTAGGACCTTGCCTGGGTTTGATGGAAGGTGGCCCACATGACATGGCACAGGAAGTTCGCTCTGGGGATGTAGTGTTGCTGCTCATACCAGCTCCATTCCAGCATGTGAAGGGGTGGTGAACCTGCTCACATGAGCTCCTAAGAAAAATGTCCCCAGAACAGCTGGGTCCCTGGCACCTTTTTTTTTTTTTTTTTTTTTGAAACTGGTGCTCCTTGGCTTGTGAAGGTGGACAGAGGCCTTGGGATGGCACCCAGGGTCAGAAAGTAAAGGCACTAGCTCTGCTTTAGGCTTCAGAGGAGAGCTGTCACCCTGGGGAGTGGCCTGGGCTGACGGAAGAGCTGATCTGGAGCACCAAGGCGTAGCCTGAGCCGCACCATGGTGTGTGTGGGGACCTCCTCTCAGAAGGCTCAGAGCTCAGGGTGGGGGTGGGGAGGGGAACCCTTTTTTGGGAAAGTTGGCTATGTGAAACTTTCAGAATAGAAAACCAAAAGACCCAAACGACCACCTAATAATAAGCAGGAAGGGATCCATCAGACTGTCAAAAGTGTAGTGTGGAGGGGGGCCATTGACTGTGGATTCAAACGGCGGTCTGGTTTGGAATCCAGTGGAGTTCAGATGCTCACAAGTTTGCGCAAAAGACAAAATGCAGAAGACTGAGGAGGGGGCAAGGGGAAAGAACAGGTGTCAGATGTCCCCTCTCCAAGCTCCCAATGACAAGAAGCCTCTCTAAGGACATGACTGGCGAGGAGGTGGATATTAGGCAAGACAGGTTGGCCATGTCGCTGTTTTTCTGTGGACCTGAGCTTGCTCATGGCCAACGCTGGCCTGCCTGTATGTCAGGGACATAAGGGGAGAACTCATCATGCATTCAGACAGAGGTGGTGTCCTGAGGAGACACGACGGATGGGCTTCAGCGTTTGTGAATGGAGAGGTCTGCAAGGACCCGGTGTGCCACGACGGGGAGGGTCACAAACAGAAGGACAACAAGGATTTACATTCTGACGTGTGGGGCGCTGGCTGGGCCCTACTCTTTCTCCTGTATTGCTTCTTGAACAGTAGGAGGCGAAGCTTCTGTCCCTAGAAACAAAAACAATGACATAAAAAAAAAAAAACCATTTCACACGGAACCTTACGCACACATGAACTCTTCATGAGTGAATGTCACCACGTGAGACTCAAGCTCACGACTGCCATACTTTAAAGAACCCTTTAAAAAATTTATTATTGCCGGGTGGTGGTGGCGCACGCCTTTAATCCCAGCACTCGGGAGGCAGAGCCAGGCGGATCTCTGTGAGTTCGAGGCCAGCCTGGTCTCCAAAGTGAGTTCCAGGAAAGGCCCAAAGCTATACAGAGAAACCCTGTCTTGAAAAACAAAACAAAACAAAAAAATTTATTATTGTGTGTGCACGTGCATGTGTGTATGTGTGTGTGTGTGTGTGTGTGTGTGTGTGTGTGTGTGTGTGTGTGTGGTGGTGGTGGTGGTGATTCAGTGTTAAGGGCAATGGCCGTTCTTCCAGAGGACCCAACTTCGAACCCCAGAACCCACATGACAGCTCACAACTGTTTCTATACCTAGAAAATAAAAATAACTCTTTAAAAACAAAACAACAACAAGGTTAGTAACCAGAGAGGGCGTTGTAGTGACTAGGACGCAAGTTCACTGGCCCATGTGGAGATTTTTATAATAGTCAGGGGTGTTTTGTTTGTTTTTGGCTACGTAGCCGAAATTCCCAGTCTTCTTGCTTCTGTCTCCCAAGTGTTAGGTTTCCAGCTGTGTGCCACCCAGGTTACTGCTGAAGCTTGGGCTACAACAGAAGCTTTTTTTTTTGGGGGGGGGGGTTCGAGACAGGGTTTCCCTGTAGCTTTGGAGCCTGTCCTGGACTAGCTCTGTAGACCAGGCTGGCCTCGAACTCACAGAGATCCACCTGCCTCTGCCTCCCGAGTGGTGGGAATTACAGGCGTGCGCCACCACCGCCCGGCTAAGATATGTATGCTTTTTTTTTTTTTAAGATTTATTCTGCCTGCATGTGTCCCTGCAGGCCAGAAGAGGGCACCAGATCTCATTACAAGTGGTTGTGAGCCACCATGTGGTTGCCGGGAATTGAACTCAGGTCCTCTGGAGGAGCAGTCGGTGCTCTTAACCACTGAGCCATCTCTCAGCCCAACAGAAGCTTTTAATTCTCTACGATGTGCCTATCTTTAGGCTGAAAGGTTATTTAGGAATGAAAAGGGGGAAGAAGAGGAGGAAGTGACAGGCCAGAGAGACCCGTTCTGTTAGGGGAAGGCCCGTCCCTTCTGAGGCGCCCGTAGTAAGTACCCGAGGCGTGCTCACCTTCCTCCCAGCCCTCGGCAACTCCAGCCAGCTCGTAGTGTTTCTTCCGAAGCTCTCCTAGTTTTTGACGCTCCTTCTGCAGGTCGTTTTCCAGCTCTAGCACCCTAACCTGTGGGAAAAGGGTGTGAGAGGGACTGGCATTGGTTTAACTTAGTTATAAGTTAAAACGCAGCCCCAAGACAGGGACCCACGTAACACAGACTGGCCTTGAACCTTTTTCCTTTCCTCCCTAGTGCCAGGACTGCAGGTATACAACACAACGTTTAGCCTTCTCTTTTTTTTTTTCCATTTTTAATTTTGTATACACATGGTGGGGGGGGGTGTCATTTGCAACTGAGTGCAGGTGCCCACAGAGGCCAGAAGGTGTTGGACCTCCTAGAACTGGAGTTACAGGTTGTTGTGAGCAAATGCTCTTAACTACTGAGCCACCTCTGGTTTTTTTGTTATTATTTGTTTGTTTTTCAACAGTCTTGCTATGTAGCCCACACTGGCCTCAAGTGCCAGGATTATTGCATGCATGTCCATACCTAACTTCATTTTCCCCTAAGTTACTCTCTTTCTCTCTGGCTTCTCCCTGGGGAAATGATACTTGGGGTCGACGTGCAGGGAATGGAGCCAGCCCGACCTTGAATGTGGCTGTGGTTTTCTTACCTGAGAATCCATCTCCTGGCGCTTGATCTGGGTCAGTGTCATGCTTGAGAAGTCCATACTGTCTGCAAGGATGGACATAGGAAGAGCCAGTCAAATAATGTCCCCAGCTGTCATGTGACCGCGAGGATGATGGCAATTCTCCACTGCACTGCTTGGCCTGCCCACTGCCACCATAATGGTTCCAAGCTGAACTGTCCTCACAGGCTCATGTTGGGAGCACTTTTCCCTAGCTGTTGGTGCTATTTTGGGGAGACTGGAATGTTTTGGAAGGTTGGGCCTGGCTGGTAGGTCGATAGATGTATGCCTGTCTTTGTGTGTTTGTTAGCGTGTATACAGGAGCACGGCATGTATGTTCATGTGTGTGAGGGTGCATTGACCATGTGGGTCCAGGAGATTGAACCAGGTTGTCAGCCTTGGTGACAAGCTCTCTTTCCTAGTGGGACATCACCAGTCCCTGGATGGGATGGAGAATCACCATGGACACACAGACCCTGGGGTGTGTGGGAATGTTTCTAGACTAGGTTAACTGAAGTGGGAAAACCTACCCTAGATGTGGGCAGCAGTAATCCATGTGTGGGGTTCTGGACTGAATTAAAAGGAGAAAGTGGAAACTCGGTGTGGTCGCCTTTAATCCCAGCACTCGGGAGGCTGAGGCAGGAGGATCTCTGTGAGTTTGAGGATAGCCTGGTCTACAGAGTGAGTTCCAGGCCAGTCAGAGGTACACAGTGAAACCTCATCTCAAGAGTGACAGACAGACAACCAAAAAAAGAGAGCTGAGCACCAGCATTCACCTGCCTCTGCTTCCTGACTGTGGATGCCACGTGACCAGCCACCCCATGCTCCTGCTGCCCTGCCTTCCCACCACCATGGACTGTACCCTCAAACTGGGAACCAAAATAAACACTACCTCCTTTAATTTTAATGCTTATTTTTTTTACACATTTATTAGTGTGTGCGCACACATGCGTGTGCCATGCTGCGAGAGTGAAAGCCACAGAGTCAGTTCTCTTCTTTCACCATGTGGGTCCCGGGCATTGAACTCAGGTCATCAGACTTGGCAGCACTCACCTCTGAGCCATCTACCAGCCCAAATCCTTACTTTTTTTTGTTTATTCATTTATTTATTTTTTTTCGAGACAGGGTTTCTCTGTGTAGCTTTGCGCCTTTCCTGGAACTCAGTCTGTAGCCCAGACTGGCCTCGAACTCACAGAGATCTGCCTGGCTCTGCCTCCCAAGTGCTGGGATTAAAGGCGTGCGCCACTAATGCCCAGCCAAATCCTTCCTTTTTAAAGATTGCTTTTATCAGGGTCTTTGCTCTGCCCACAATAATGAGAAAATTAACTAATTCATGGGTAACCAGGGTCTGATTCTCTGGGGATAACTAGACTTCTAGCGACTTTTCTCTGACCTCAGGGAAGTAGCAGAAGGCAAAATTTACTCAATAGCCTGCTCCTCTAGCAAGGTGGCGGTGGCTCATGCATTTAATCTGAACACTAGGGAGATAGAGGCAGGAAGATCTCTGTGAGTTCAAAGCCATCCTGGAGTGAGTTACATGACAGCCAGGACTACATATTGAGACCGTGCCTCAAAAAACCAGAAACGCCCCCCCCCCCCCCCGCCCCCAGCCAAAACAAAACAAACAAAAAATCATGCTTATGTGAGGTTCTGCCTTAGGAGATTAGCACGGATGTAAAAAGACCGAGTCTGGCTTCACACATGCCAGGGAAGCATTCTAGTGGCTGAGCTACATCCCTAGCCACCTACATCCTTCCTTAGTGTGTCTAGGAAGAGCTGGGTGAGGTGGTGCATGCCTTTAATCCATGCACTCAGAGGCAGATGGAGGTGGATCTCCTTGAGTTTAAGGCCAGGACTACACAGTGAGATCCTATCTCAGAGAGAGAGAGACAGAGACAGAGAGAATGTTATGGGGGAGAATCAACAGTGGAAGAGACCCAAACTCTGGCCCCACACACATTAGTAAACACTTGTATGCATATGCCAACACCTCACATAGAAGAAGAAGAAGGAGAAGGAGGAAGAGGAGGAGGAGAAGAAGGAGAAGAACTAAATTGAGATCATGGGGAAAGAGATTCGGAGTGGCTGAAAGGCTACCTGTCTCCTCAATCTGAGATTTGCCGGAAATGGTTGAGGCCACCACAGCGGCCGTGGCCTGGTTCACTCCCCGAGAGGCCTGCTGCAGCTGCGTCAGATTGAGGCTGCCCTTGTTAGCTTTCACCTGCAGGGACAAAGGACATTTACGTTCAGGCAGCATCAGAAGCAGTGAGGACGGGCCTGGTGGTGCCCAGCAAACACCGACCGTTGTTACCGGTCAACCTCTCAAAATCACTGTTTCCTGTGGGACCAGCCCCTGACATGTCTAGAATAGAAAGTGACCCCCGGCAAATAGGTTGGGTTACCTACACTACACTCTAGCTTGGACAGTTATCCCCATGAACTCTTCCGGGTGCGGGAAAACCTGGGACCCTAAGAAAGGGAGGAATGAAGAACACTCATGGCTGAAGTTCTGTTTCCCTGGTGAGGAGACCTTGGTCAACAGCTTTGCATGAGGGTTAAATGGGGAAGTGGTTCAAGTTCAGAGACAAAGGAGGGGCAGACATTGGTTATATGGACTTTTTTTTTTTTTTTTCGAGACAGGGTTTCTCTGTGTAGCTTTGTGCCTTTCCTGGATCTTACTCTGTAGCCCAGGCTGGCCTTGAACTCACAGAGATCCGCCTGGCTCTGCCTCCCGAGTGCTGGGATTAAAGGTGTGCGCCACCACCACCCGGCTAGTTACATGGACTTTAAAGGCGAAGTCAGGTGACCTGTAGTCTCTGCTCAGCAGTTTCATCACCAAATACTTTTGTTTTTTAAGACAGGGTCTCTCTCACTCTGGAGCCTTGGCTGGCCTGGAGCTCACTATGTATACCAGGTTGGCTTTGAACTCAAGAGGTCCACCTGCCTTTGCTTCCTGAGTACAGGGATCAAAGGTGTATTCCTGGATACCATACCCAGTGAACAGATACTGTTTCGATTTTGGATACTAGGAATGGAGCCCAGGACCATGTGTTTTACCAATAACCCATACCCTCAGCCTCTCATTGGGGGATTCTAGGCAGGTGCTCTACCTCTGAGCCACAGCCCAGACCCCTCACTGGGGGATTCTAGGCAGGTGCTCTACCACTGAGTCACATCCCAGCCCCTCACTGGGGGATTCTAGGCAGGTGCTCTACCTCTGAGCCACATCCCAGCCCCTCACTGGGGGATTCTAGGCAGGTGCTCTACCACTGAGCCACACTCCCAGCCCCTTACTGGGGATTCTAGGCAGGTGCTCTACCACTGAGCTATGGCCGTTGCTTCTTACCAGCAGATCTTGGGCAAGTGCTTTGCCAATAAACTATCCTCGGCCCTGGAGCCTGTCCTAGAACTTGCTCGGTAGATCAGGCTGGCCTTGAGCTCACAGAGATCAGCCTGTCTTTGCCCCCTGAGTACTGGGATTAAAAGTGTGAACCACCACCGCCCAGCTTCCTCAGCCCATTTTAAATTACTTGTTATCACTTTATTTAATTAGTATTTATGTGTAGGTAGGCATGCCATGGTGTGCATATGGAAGTCAGAGACCAACTTGTGAGAGTTATCTCTCTCATTCCACCATGGAGGTCCCAGGGATCGAACTCACATCATCAGCTTTAGCGGCGAGGGCCTTTTCCTAACTGTGCCGTCTTGCCGGCCCCTGTGCCCCTCTCTGACCCAGCCAGCCTCACGGTGTGCCGGAGCCTCCAGCACCAGCTCGTCCTACCTTGGACGCGGCCACCAGCTGGGCTGTGCTAGCAGCGATCTCGTGCGAGCACACCATCAGTTCCTCGAACTTCCCCTTGCCTTGGACCACAAGATCAGCAGCATCCCTGAGAACCCAGGAGAGACACGAAGGAGGAGGTTGCAGGGAACAGAAACTATCAGGATCCCACCTCCAGCCAACCCCTAAGTCCCTGGCCAGGCAGGAAAGGCAGCCTGCTTGCCCTACCCCTGTGTTGTCCTGGAAGACCCCAGGTCCCTTTCAAACTTCCAGTACCAGTCGCTACTTTTTGTATTTATTTGTGTATGTATGCATAGGTGTGTGTGTGTGTGTGTGTGTGTGTGTGTGTGTGTGTGTGTGTGTGTG
>CABHPR010144420.1:29046-43397 GCA_902168415.1 Peromyscus melanophrys | reverse complement strand
GTGTGTGTGTGTGTGTGTGTGTGTGTGTGTGTGTGTGTGTGTGTGTGAGAGAGAGAGAGAGAGAGAGAGAGAGAGAGAGCGAGCATGTGGAAGCCAGAGAGCCACCTCACATATCTTTCCTCAGGTATAGTTTACCTTATTTATAAAAAAATAAATTTTTTTTTGAGACTCTATCTGTCTGGGGTTGGTCAATGGAAGGGGAAGGGGATGTGGGAAGCCTTGGAGCCAGACACTTACACCATGATGGTAGCTCCCCAACCAACAGCTTTGGAGGCAGATATAAGCCCTTCTGTCCACCGAGAGTTCTTGGCATAAAATTCCTTAGGGGATGCAGTACCCTGTGGAAGCAAAAATGTAACAGCTTGGTTAGTTGTTTTTATTTTATTTTAATCTTTAAGCAGATTTCACACATGAGTGTTTTGTCTGCATGGACATGTGTGCAGAGGTCAGAAGAGGGGGTCAAACCCCTTGGATCTGGAGTTACAGGTGACTGTGAGCTGCCATGTTGGGTGCTGGAAATTGAATCTTGGTCCTTTGCAAGAGCAAGAGGTTAACCAACCGGCCACCTCTCTAGCCCGGGTTGTTTTTAGACAGGCTTTACTACATGGCCTAAGCTACCCTCCAGTTCTTGGACCTCCTGCTTCAACCTCCCAAGTGCTAGGGTTATAGGCATGTACCACCACACCCAGGTTTTTTTCTTTTAAATTACATTTACTTATGTATTTTGCGTGTGCACGTGGGTAGGACACATGTCCATGCCATGGTGCAAGTGGAAAGCTTGGTCAGAGGAAAGCTTGTAGGCACTGACTCTGTCTTTCTCCCATGTATGACCTGGAACTTGAACTCATGTTGTTAGGCATGGTGGCAAGCTCCTTTACCTGCTGAGCCATCTTGTTGGCCCACTACCCAGCTATTAATGGCTAATTTTATAGCATGTCTACCAAGTGCTAAGTGCCTTTATTCTCACTTTAGGTATAAGAAAACTAACATGCAATAAGGCAAAGTAACATCCCTAAGGTCTTGGAGGTAATGAATTAAAGTAAATCCCCAGCTTTTAAAAGAGATTTATTTTTAACTTTTAATTGTGTTTGCGTGAGAAAATGCAGGTGCCCAGTGATGCCAGAGGCATCTGATGCCCTGGAGCAAAAGCTACAGGCAGTTGTGAATCACCTGATGTGGATGCTGGGAATCGAACTCAGACCCCTCAGAAGACCAGGAAGTGCTCTCTATGTATGGACCAGGCTGGCCTTGAACTCACAGAGATCTGCTTGCCTCTGCCTCCCAATACTGGGAATAAACCATGTGTGGTTTTATGAAGCATTTAGGATGGAATCCGTGATTTTATAGATGTCAAGCAGGTACTCGACCAATCAAGTTATATCCTTGACTCACAAAGGGAGTTTTGAGAAAAGACCCAGTTATGTAGCCCATGCTGAGGTCAAACTTGAGAGCCTCCTGCCTCAGCCTTATGAGCATTTGGATTGTTAAAAGGGCTAAGTATCTGCAGGTCTGGGAATCTATAGAGACCTGTCTCCCATGTCTGAGGGATGACAGTACCAGGTTTATTACTGGGATCTGCCCAGTTTTCCAAAGTCCCTAGTTGTCCCTGAAGACCTAGATTCGAGGTGGCAGCAGGGTTTCCACAGTAGGTCTGTGTGGCCTCGAGAAGCTGGGGCTAGAAGGAACTGGCTGATTGCTCCCTAGAGACAGCTACTAGGAACCCTCAATTTCCCATAGTGTCTGGGAAATTTCCCTAAGAATGACAGCTCTGCCCGTGAGGGAGGCCAGTTGGAGGCCACAGCAAAGCAGACTCCAGCACACAGGGAGGGAGAAAGAGCTGACACCAGAGCCTGCTTACCCTGCCACTTTCCACAATCTCCTTCTGGAGGTCCTTGGAGGCCACCACGAGGACCTTGATGGCTTGCATCAGGCTGGTACAGGAACCAAGGATCCTAGGAAAAAGAAAGGGTTGGGGATGGGGGCAGTAAGAAGGAAGCGGGCAACTTGCTTTCTCACTCCTAAACCAGGAAAACCTTGAGTAGCAATGAGGGGCAGGAAAGGTGCTGAGACTGCTGGAGGAGCCCGAGGCAAAGCCCTGGAGGCAAGCTGGTGAGTGACACTTCACTCTGGGCCTTGCTTTCAAGGACCGGACTTACCTACTGCGACCACAAGGCTCACACTGACCTTTCGTTCACCTCCAACTTGACTCCTGTGTCTCCTGCTCGGGATTTACTGAGTATTTCCTGTTAAAAAGAAGCACGTCTGGCTCTCTCTCTCTTTTGCGTGCCCACGCACACGCGCGCGCGTGCACCCAGGCTTCCTGCATGCTGTTTGATAAACCAGGATCTCAGCCCCTCACTGGGGGATTCTAGGCAGGTGCTCTACCACTGAGCCACACCCCAGCCCCTCACTGGGGGATTCTAGGCAGGGGCTCTACCACTGAGCCACACCCCAGCCCCTCACTGGGGGATTCTAGGCAAGCTACATCCCCACCCCAAGAAGCATGGTTCCTAAATGTATCATGAACCTGATCAACCACCACTGCCTTGATACACTCTGGATCCAACAAGGTGCGGTAGCATAGAAAGCTGAATCTAGATAGCTTCACCTCTGTCCTTGTGAGTCAGAAAAACCCCAGACCTCTCATCTATCAGATAGTAGACAGCTGGAGCTGACTGCTCTAGTCAGTAGAGTCTTGACCTTGGCACTCGGGGTGATGTGCATGAAATGCCAAGAGCTGTGGTACCTGACCACCAGGGTCAGCTGCTACCAGATCCACAAGGCAGGTGCTCACACCACAGCAGGGAGTGAGTCTTCCACCAGAGAAGCCATATGAGACCTTTCCAACAGGACCCATTCAGCTTCTCCTGAGGAGTTCTTTAACACCTACCACATGACCTCTGACATTTTATTATTATGACAGTGGATGCCTAGCTGTAACAGTCAACGTGACAACCTAGACTCACTCAGCAAGAGTCTCAGTGAGAGACTGTCTACATTGGGTTGGCTTATGGGCATGTCTGTGGGAGGGATGTCTTAATTAAATTAACAGATGTGGGAAGATCTAGCCCACTGTGGGCAACACCATTCCCTAGACAGGGGATCCTGAACTTCATTAAGAGTAGAGAAATCACCGGGCAGTGGTGGGGCATGCCTTTAATCCCAGGACTCAAGAGGGAGAGGCAGGCGGATTTTGGTGAGTTCCAGGCCAGCCTGGTGTACAGAGTGAGTTCCAGGACAGCCAAGACTACACACAGAAACCCTGTCTCAAACCACTGCCCCACTCCCCCTGCCCTCTGCCCTGGAAAAAAAAAAAAGAGTGGAGAGATCAAGTTGAGCACAAGCAAGCAAGAGAACACGTATGCATGAATGCCCTCTGCTCTTGACTGCGGATGGGATGTGATGAGCTGCTTCCAGCTTCTGCCATGGTGACTTCTCGGTACCCTCAAACTGTAAGCAAAAATAGACCCTTCTCTCCTAAGCTGCTTTTTGTTAATATGTTTTTTTTTTAATTTTTTTTGACTTTATTTATTTATTTTTTAAATTACACTCATGATATTCGTTAATTACACTCATGATATTAATCACATTTGTGGTATTCATAGATTACATTCACAGTATTCATTCAATTATATATATATAATATATATATATATATTAATTTTAAATGCTGAATGTCTTGTTAATATGTTTTTTAACAGCAACAGAAATGAAGCTAAATCAATGGTCATCCTATAGAAACAGGATCTAAGTCTCAGCCATGTGACGTAACTCACGTTAAGTCATGTAATTATCAGGCAGCCTGAAAATTGAACCCCAGGTGGCCTGACACCAAAATATCCGACCTTGGAGGAAGCTCATCTTTCTTTGTAAGGACCCCGTTTTCATCCCCTCATTGAGGCAGCGACCTTGGCCTTTGGTTTTGTGTTCTTTTCTCTTTCTCTCCTTTTTCTTTTTGAGACAATAGCTCATACAGCCCAGGCTGACTTCAAACTTACTACCTCACTGAAGACCACCTTGAATTCATGAACCTCCTGCTCCCACCTCCCCAGGGCTGAGATCACAGGTTTGCACCATCACGCTTGGCAGTTTTGACTAAGACATCCCCAAGGCACAGCACTGCCTGAGGGAACCGACAGAAATGTTGCTGTGGGAAATCCTACACAATCCTCTCACCTCTATCCGGGCGGTGGCGGCTTCAATGGCAGCTGAAGTGGCAGCCATCTCCTTGTCCACAAGGTCACCCAGCTCTTCCTGCTTGATGTCCAGGCCCCTGGGCAGCAGGTCCTGTGATCAGATTCACAGAGGTTAAAAAGACACTTGGTCTTCTCTTAGCTTTCTCTTGGCCCTATCATGGGAACCTTCTATAAGGCATGGGGGTCAGGGTCTGTCACAGACTCCACCTGGAACTTTCCATGATGTGAATGTTGGAACTGTTGTAGAATTTTAGTTAAGATGTGTTACATTCTTTTATGCTGTGGAACATTTGTTTAATGATGCAAAGATGTGTTGCATTCTTTTATGCTGTATTTGTTTAACTCTGTGAAGCTGTGTTACTTTAATAAAGAGCTGAACAGCCAATAGCTAGGCATGAGAAAGGATAGATGGGGCTGGCAGGCAGAGAGAATAAATAGGAGGAAAAATCTGGGAAGAGAAGATTAAGGAGCAAGAAAAGGAGGAGAGAAGGACTCAAGGGGCCAGCCACCCAGCTACACAACCACCAATGGAGTAAGAAAGTAAGAAGCCCAGAGGCCAAACATAGACTGGAATAATTAAGTTAAGAAAAGCTGTCTAGAGACAAGCCAAGCTAAGACCAGGCATTTATAAGTAAGAATAAGTTTCCGTGTATTTATTTGGGAGTTGAATGGCCAGTCCCCCAAAGGATAAAGAGTCAAAGAGTAAAATGAAACAACATGGAACCTCATGTTCCTCCCTTCTCTGCATATTTCACAACCATGTCCATCTGGGAGGCCACCAGTCCCCACCCCTACAGAGCCATTCAGCTACAGTTCATCCATCTCTCTCTGCTTCCTGATGGTGGATGCAATGAGGGTAGCTGCCTCATGCCTCTGCCTCCATGCCTTCTCCTCCAAAGCCTCAAACTGTGAGCTAAAACAAACCCTTCTTTCAGCTGCTTTTGCAGGTGTTTGTAACAGCAACAAGATACTAGACTAATACAGGCCCTAACTCCATAGTCACGGGCATCAACTGTACTATTTATCCCCTTCTTTGACAGTGATGCAACATGCCTTCAGCAGGCCAGTGAATTAAACACAGCTAGAAAGTCCTTCTGGACGGACTTGCTGTGTGTGTGTTGGTACCAGCCTGCAATCCTAGCCTATAAGAGGCTGAGGCAGCGGGCCTGTAAATATGTGAACAGCCTGGGCTACATGGTGAGATCCTGTCTCTAAATACAAGGATGTCAGTGATTCTCAGTGCCAGCTCTTTCTGGCGTCCAGGTGGATACGCAGGAGAGATGGTTTAGTGGGTAGGAGGGCTTGCTGCACAATCATGAGTTCTGGGGTTCGGATCCCGACATAAAGAGGTTAGCATCTGGCACATGACCGTGCCCCGAGCTCTGAGGGGGGCAGAGGCAGAGGATGTCTGGAGGTGGCTGGCTTTCAGGTTAGCAGAAGTCTCAGGGCTCTCTGAGACCCAGCAGCAAAGGAGCAGGCAGAGTGATAGTAGACATTTGATGCCCTCTTTTGGCAGGTTATCTACACACTGGCATGTATGTGCACATGCGCACGCACACACACACACACACACACACACACACACACACACAAATCAATAAATACAATCTTTTTTTAAAAAATGACTTTCTGTGTAGGCATGGTGGTGTGTGCCTGCAAACCTAGTACGTGGGAGGTGGATGCAGGAGAATCAGCCATTCCAGGATATTCTTGGATACATGACAAGTTCTAGGCTAGCCTGGTCTATGTGAGACCGTCTCAAAGACAAACAGAAAACCAAATGGGGCTTGGGAAGTGGCTCAGTGGGTAGAGGGCTTGTCTAGCACTCCTGAAGCCCTGGGTTCCATTCCCAGCACCGGATAAACGAGGTATCATGGTCTAGACCTGTAATCCCAGGAGACAGAGGCAAGAGGAGAGGAGTTCAGGGTCATCCTTGGCTACATAGAGAGTTTGAGGCCAGCCTGGGCTACACGAGACTGTCTCAGACATCCAAACAACAACAAAAAGCAAACCACATCACTAACAATACCTCGCCAATGGCCTGGATCTTGCTGAGGCAGTTCCTCATGGCTGTGCCATCAGCTTTCTCCATGGCTTCCTCTTCCTCCAGGGAGGTCAGGTAGGCCAGGGTTTCCCTGCCATACTGCCTACAGGCCTCTGTCAGAGCTAGAGACAGAAGAGACAGGTGTTTAAATGCCCCCTGTCGTCCTGGCTCGCAGGGGCATCCCTTTCCCTCTGATACTCACAGTCGGCGGGCTCTGGTGGGGCCCGGAGGCTGGTGGCGCTCCCCTGAATGATGGTGTCACTGGTCAAGTGGGCAAGCAGGGTCACGGAGTACAGGAGCTCACTGATATCTGCAGGGCGCAGGAAGTAAGGTCTCAGGCCCAGCGGTGGCGCCATTTTCGTTTTAGGTTCATTTTTACTTAATGTGTGTGTCTGTGCGGGATATGTGCTCAAGAATGCAGATACCCATGGACGCCAGAAGAGGGCATCAAATCCCTTGGAACTGGGGTTTCAGGTAGCTGTGAGCAGCCTGAGGTGAGGGGGGTTTGGAGGACCGCACCTAGCTGCTCTGCAAAAGGCTCTTAACCCCTGGGCCATCTCTCCAGCTCCCGGTTGTACATATGTACATATTTGCACCTGGCCTGGTTGCCCCTAGTGACAGAGCCCGCGCCTCTGTTCCTTTTACCTTCTGGGCAGGACAGATACTGGCTGCGGTCCTTTTCCAGTTGATCGAGGCAGCAGGAAACAGCCTTGACTTTGGAGAGAAGGTGATCTGAGGGGAGACAGGAAGTTAGCACATGAGTTCTCACAATTTGTTCTACATAAGCAGCTGGGTGGGCGGGATGACCCGCTGAGAGTCTCTGCCCCATCGGCTTTTTCTTACATAGGAGGGCTGCTGGCTGTGCTTGTGCTCATGTGATGTACATAATCTATTTGCTTTTCTTCCTTTTGAGACAGGGTCTCACGGTAATCCAGGCTGGCCTTGAACTCACTATGTGGCCAAGGTTGACCTTGAACTTCTGATCTTCCTGCCTCCTTCCCCAAAGTTTTGGGATTACAGGCATGTACCACCAGACCTAGTATCCATGGTACTACAACTAGAGCCCAGGGCTTTGTGATGTTAGGCAAGTACTCTACCAACTGAGGCACGCCCCCAGCCCTCGAGAACTATTTCTCACTTCACTATTGTCTCAGGGTACTGCTCACTAGAGGGGCATGGCACGCGCTATAAGGTCCAAACCTCAAGCGTCTCTTAAAAGCTCATGATATTATTATTATTATTATTATTATTATTATTATTATTATTATTATATTGAGACAGGGTCTCACTAAATAGCTCTAGAACTCACAAAGATCCTCCTGCCTCTGCTTCCCAAGCATAAGTCCATGTTCCAATGCTTGGTTTCCCAGTTTTGGTGCTATTTGGGGAGGCTATGGAAATGTGGGAGGTGGAGCCTATTTGGAGGGGGGGGAGCAGGTCACAGGGGGCAGATCTTGGGAATCAGTTCTTCCCGCCTATTCCCTGTCTCGCTCTCCGCTCACGGTCCACCATGTTATGACTGGCCTCCACCACATGTTCCTACAGCCACGAAGAGAGCTGCTCTTCCACGCCTTCCTCTTCACGGTGGACCGGAACCTTCTGAAACCGGCCCAAACGAATCTTTCCTGCCTTAAGTCATTTCTGCCGTGTGCTACGGTCAGAGCGACACGGTGACAACCAGGACACTGCCTGAGGAAGTGTGTGCCTCACCTGTCTGGCTACGAAGTCACAACCACGCAGGCAGAATGCCGCATTTTCCAATTTAACTGACTTAGGATGGGGAGAGCGGGCACGCCTCAGAGGCTCCAGCATGCGGCTGGATTCAACCCCAACAGGAAGTTACCAGGCAGTTGGGCCCAGCAGATGGGCATCTGGAAGACTACCTGTGGACCCCGCGCAGCTGATGAGGGCAGGCTCTTCAAGCTGGCTCAGCGCCTCCTGTATCTCACGCTCGGCAGCCTTCCTGGTTCCTGCCAAGAGTATTTTCCTCTGGTCCTTTACCTGCTGGCACATGGACTCCTAGAAGAAGGTCAGGGAGGTGAGAGTCAGCCAGGTACACTACAATGAACCCCAAAGCAGCATCCACCTGGGACCACACTGGGATTCCTGGCCTCTCGTGCTAATGAGATCGAAGCTGGTCAGCTCCACACAGAAAACAATACTTGACTTTGGTCCACTCCCAGGGTGGCACTCAGATGACTTCCTAAGGAGTGCTAACTTGTCATCTTGATTAAGACAAGCCTGGATTAATAAAGCACACCTCTGGCTGTGTCTATCAGAGTATTTCTAGAGATAATTAAAACCCAGCATGGGTCCTCTGGAAGAGCAGCAAGCATTGGGCCTCTGAGCCATCTCTCCAGCCCATATTTTATTAGGCAGGGACTCGTATCTCAAGCTGGCCTCAAACTCAGTATTAGGGAGCTGAGGGTAACTGGAACTCCTGATCCTCCAGTCTCCACATCCTGAGTGCTGGGATTACAGGTGTGAGCCTGCATACTAACTCAGTTGATGTGGTCTGGAGACTGAACTCAGGGCCCACTGAGGTACAGCCCTGACCCATACACTCTTCTTCTTATAAAAAAGACACATTTGGCTTTAGAAACTATGTTCACAGAAAGCCTTCGCCATCAGGCCCAATGGCCTGGAACCCTTCACTGCACACTTGTCTCTGGCTTCCACGGTGTCCTAGTGGATGTCGGTTACTTGCCTGGGTACTGGCCAGTTTGATCTGGGTGCTTTCCAGCTGGTCTCGGAGGGTTGAGAACTCTTCCTCTCTCTGAGCAGCGGCAGCTGCCAAGCTGCCCTTTTCCTTCTCCAGTTCGGCGATCTGTGTCAGCCACTTCGATTCTGACTGCAGAGGTCACCATGTGGAAACAGGGAGAAACTGAGGAAATTAAACGGTCCCCTCACTGGGCCTCCAGATCCACCTCCTGGCTCCAAAGGGCAGGGGGTGGTAGCCTGTCTACATGCCTATCACTGCCTCGAAGAATAAGTGTGGATTACACTTGGTGGGGGTGGGAGGGCTCTCGGGAGGGACCCAGGCACCAGTCGAGGGGAACAGGGAGTGGCTCACCTGCGCAGAGGTTTCCAGGTTGCTGTGGAGGACCTGTAGCTCTTGTCTGCTGGTGGCTAGTTCATGCTTCAGATTCTCGAGAACATCCTGTTGCTCTTGAGTCTGAAACAGAGGCAAAACAGGAACACTGTGAGCTGGAGAGTCATGAGAAGGAATGCACATATGCATACATTTCCCAAGCCATGAGACTGTGCACTCCACTGGGCTGAAGGGCAGGCTGGAAGGTGATAACCCAGACCTCACCAACTTTTCTTTTCCAATAGTAATTTGGAAGATTAGTTTACCAGTTATAAAAATTCATGACTGACATATATTTATATATGTCATATTTATAAATATATATTATGTATTTAAATAGCCCAGGCTGGCCTTCAACTTGCTATATACCCAAGGATGACCCTGGACTTCTGATCCTCCTGCCTCCACCTTCCAAGTGCTGGGACTACAGACGTGCACCACCATGCCTGGTTTGTGTGGTGCTGGAGATGGAACCCAGGGCCTCCTAGGAGAGCATGCTTGGTAAGCACTCTACCAACTGAGCCACACTCCCTGTCCCCAGCATCTGCTCTTCTGTGTGGCCTCCAAAGGCCCTCTGGAAACTCCTCATGGAGCGTATGATGAAGTCCTCTGATCCATGCCTGCTTCAAAGCCCCTTGGCAGGGGTCGAGGGGATGACTGAGTGGCTCAAGGTGCTTGTTGCTGATCTAGATGATCTGAGTTCAATCCCCCAGACCCACATGGTGCAAGACGCGAACCTAAACCCACAAGTTGTCCTCTGATTTCAACACGCATGCTGTTATATGTACGCACACACACACACACAAAACACTAGTAAAAGTCCACTTCCAGTAGACACCTCCCTCCTACATCCCAAGTGCCTCTCCTGCTCACCTTCCGCTGGGCCTGGTCACTTACACGTGCAAAGGAATCTTCTAGTTCTTTTTTCTCTCTTTCCAAATCCACCTGGGCTTGCCTGGCCACGGACACCTGTTTGGTCACCTCTGCATTCTGAAAGGGGAGAAGAGCTTCTTGAGCTGACATCTCTCAGGCTCAACTCACATCTTCCTTCCAATACCAGTGATTTCTATCAGACTCTGAGTATTAAGGAGGTAGACACAGGAGAAGTCTTTTCCTACCCAAAAGAAAGCCAGAATCGGGCCACGACCTTCAGATGGTAGACTGTCAGGGATTTAAAAAATACACAGATGTCTGGTGTAGTGTTTTTCTAGGCTGGCCTAGAATTCACTGTGCAGCCCAGGCTAGCCTCAGACTCACGGCAATCCTCCTGCCTCTGCTTCCTAAGTTTGGAGATCGCAAGTGTGAGATAGCACACCTACTTATTTATTTTTTGAGATAGGATCTTACTATTTAGTCCTGGCTGCCCTGAAGTGCTGGGTTTAAAGTCATATGCCACCACACCTATTTTCTGGGGGGCAGGATCTTGCCTCTGCTTTCTGATAGAATTACAGGTGTCTTCCACTATGCCCAGCTCAAATGAGGGGTAACTCGAACTGTGGCTGGCACGCAAGACAGAACTCAAGAAGCTGGGGTTAAGACACGGGGGTGCAAGAGCCAGAGAGATGGTTAAGTGCTTAAGAGCACTCGCTGCTCTTTCGAAGGACCGAGGTTTGGTTCCCAGCACCCATGCTGGGTGGCTCACAATTGCCTGTGATTTCAGCTTCAGAGGCTCTGACGCACTCTTCTGGCCTCCTCAAGCAACTGCATACACACATGCACATCCACATCCACACAGACACACACACAGGAGGAATAAATAAATAGAAGTGCATCTTGGAGAAACCCCAAGGTCTGCACTGTTTCTCCAGAAATGAGGGGTTTATGGGAGGACTAAAGGGGTCCGAGTTCCTACCTTCCGCAGCAGGTCGGCATGGTTCTGAACCAGCTCGCTATACTTCTCTTTTAGCTTGCTATACCGCTGTTCATTGGCTTGAGCCTTTCCTGCATTGGGAAAGACCAAGGTGAGGCCTCTGCCCAGGATGGGATCCCCGCATCCTCCCTCCAGTATGCTGGGGGTACTAAAGAGGTTTTCATCCTTATTTATTTACTTGTATTTATTTATTGATTGATTGCGGTTCTTTCTTTCTTTCTTTCTGAGACAGGGTTTCTCTGTGTAACAGCTCAGGCTATCCTAGAACTCGCTCTGTAGACCAGGCTGGCCTTGAACTTACAGTGATCCGCCTGCTTCTGCCTCCCTAGTGCTGTTTTTTTTTTTTTTTTTCCCCAAAGACATGGTCTCAGGTAGCCCAGGCTGGCCTCAAACTGGCTATGTAGCTAACACGACTTTAAACCTCTGGTCCTCCTGAATGCTGGGACTACAGGTATCCACCACCACATTCAGCTAGAAGTTATCTAATTAATTAATTTGGGGTTTTTATTGGGAGAGAAGTCTTGCTACACAGCCCAAGTTAGCATTATGGTCATCCTCCTGCCTTATCCCCCAGAGTTCTGGAATTACAGGTAAATACCTGTACTACACTGGACATAAAGTTTGTTGTCTTTGAATAAACATCCCCCTGATTCAAATTCTTTTGCAGACTGATACCTACAAACACGGTGTGGTAATTTGAAAGAAAATGGCCCCCAGAGGGAGTGGCACTATTAGGTGTGGCCTTGTTGGAGGACATGTGTCACTGTGAGGGTGGGCTTTGAGGTCTCCTGTACTCAAGCTATGCCCAGTGAGATAGACCACTTCCTGTTGCCTGCAAGGCAAGGTGTATTAACTCTCAGCCTCTGCTCCAGCACCACGTCTACCTGCACTCCGCCATGTCCCACCGTGATGACAACGGACTGAACCCCTGAACTGTAAGCCAGCCACCCCAGTTAAAAAATGTTTTCCCTGGGTCGCTGTGGCCATGGTGTCTCTTCACAGCAATAGAAACCCTAACTAAGAGTCACAGCATTCACGTCAGCCAGGCTTTAAGGTTCATGTCCACTTTGCCCCCTGAGGTCTCTGTCCTCTCTTAGAAGTTCCCTCTCCCAGGATTGGCGCTCCCATCATCACCGTGTCTTTGGTTGCTACGGGCCGGGCTGGGTCACCAAACCCGTCTCTGCATCTCAGGCCAAGAGCAGGTACCTCGGGCTTTACTTGTGGGAAGCCGCACGGACCCGCTCCCGCTCCCGCTCCCCCCCAGCCCCCCAGGCCGCTCACTTTCTATCTCGGTCAGGCTGCGCTGCGCCTTCTCCGTGTCCTCCCGCTGCCTCTTCAGCTCGTCCAGCTCAGTGCGCAGGAACTCGCAGTCGTCCGTCGCCTGCCGCCCCAGGTGCTGCTGCTCCGCCAGCTCTGCCTCCAGCTCACTCACGCGGCCCTTCAGCTGCAGCATGGCCCGCTGGCTCTGTGAGGGGCACCCGGGGTAAGGGGCCCGCTCCTGGGAGGCTGCCCCATGGGAGCACCCGGCAGGACGGGGATGACCTATCTCTCGGTGGCATTGACCCATTATGGTTACCTTCAAACTTCCTGACCCACAGATCCAACCAACCAGAGAACATTTTTTTGGTTTTGTTTCAGTGCTCTGGGTAGGGAGCCTAGGGACTTAATTCAGGTTAGGCCAGTAGCTGTACTGATGAGCTATACCCTTAGCCCCTCAATGGCTTTCATTTAGTATAAACAGATACTGTACCACTGAGCCACACCCCAGCCCTTCACTGGGGATTCCAGGCAGGTGCTCTACCACTAAGCCACACCCCAGCCTCTCACTGAGGAATTCTAGGCACGTGCTCTACCACTGAGCCACACCCCAGCCCCTCACTGGGGGATTCTAGGCAGGGGCTCTACCACTGAGCCACACCCCAGCGTCTTACTGGGGGATTCTAGGCAAGTGCTCAATTGCTCAAACCCCTGTCCCCATCTCCAATCCTTTACTGAGGGATTCTAGGCAAGGCCTCCACCAATGAGCCATGCCTCCTGTCCCCTCCTGGGGCACTTTAGCTCAGGTCTCTACAAATGAACCACACTTCTAGGCCATCACTGGTGAATTTTAAGCAGACACTCTCTGGCTGAGGCATATCGTCCACTCCTTACTGAGGAATTTAAGGCAGGTGCTCTATCACACTCCAAGCTCCGCACTGATAGATTTAGACAAGTCATCGATCATTGTGCCATACAGCCCCCAGCTCCTAAATCAAGCTTTCTCAAGGACCTTATGAGAAAAATTGGTCTTTCTCATCATGGTCTGAGGGCCAAGCCATAATCATGGCTCCCAGGGACACCAGTCCCCAGCTTAACTGCCACCCTAAAGTCACATGACATGACAATGAATTCTAATTGAGACTTGGAGATGACCAAATTCACTGGCTTTGTCATGTCTTAGGACAGGGTCCAAATCTTATCATGAGACACCAATGATGAGTGCCACGTGTCAGGGAAGCCCTAGAGTACAGGGATTGAGTGCCACGTGTTGGGGAAGCCCAAGTGTAGACCGATGGAGTGCCAAGTGTCAAGTGCCATGGGTCGGGGAAGCCCTAGGGTAGAGGGATCAAGTGCCACGTGTCGGGGAAGCCCAAGTGTAGACCGATCGAGTGCCACGTGTCAGGGAAGCCCTAGGGTAGAGGGATCGAGTGCCACGTGTCGGGGAAGCCCAAGTGTAGAGGGATTGAGTGCCACGTGTCGAGTGCCACATGTCGGAGAAGCCCAAGGGTAGATGGATCAAGTGCCACGTGTCGAGTGCCACGTGTTGGGGAAGCCCAAGTGTGGACCGATCGAGTGCCATGTGTCGAGTGCCACGGGTCGTGGAAGCCCAAGGGTAGACGGATCCTAGCACGCACCTCAGTCTTCATACTGTCCAGCTGTCCTGTCAGCCCGCTGATCTCTCTGTACAGGCGTTCAATCAAGTGGTCCCTGAGAAGAGAAGAGCAGGCCTGGAGTCAGTACGCCCCACCCCTCCCCTCCATGTACGCTGACAGACTGGAAAAGGAGGGGAAGGCTGGTGTTAATTTGGGTACCATTCTCTTAAACAAAAACTTTTCTTGTTACCAGATATCAAATGGAGGATGATTCTCTCTCCCCCTTCCTCTCCCTTCC